>JARKHS020022745.1:0-152643 GCA_030143305.2 Amblyomma americanum
GCCAAGATCAGTGACGATGCCAGTCAAGTTCTGGTGAAACTGTAACTACATTGCACATCTGCACTTGCTCATTTAGGCTTTCAATGATGCTGCCCTGTCATCACATCCTTCCAGTAAGGAGAGCTGAAGGTCTTAGTCTTTATGAAGGAAAGCTATGTAGTGAAAGATGGAGCAGAAAATATTACCACTGCAAATGATTGTTCACACCACACCAGTTTTGAAAAAGCCAAGGCCAATGACATAGCAGCAGAAGTACAAAGCTGCATTTCCACTCTTCAGGTACTTGGCTGAGCTGGCATCAGAGGAATGAAATGATCGGTATTTGGAGCGTGTACAAGCTTTAAAGCTATTGATAAAGGAGTGGGAAGTGGAGCAGTTTGATGAACAATACTCCCATCAGCAGTACAACTGCACAAAAGCAGACTCAACATCGATTTGTTTTTTAGCTCTTCTCCATTGCCAGAAGAACATGAAGTGACGAAAGCACCTCTCAGAGCACCCTGACACACTCAGTCAAGTTGTTTAAGATGAATCAGCCCCAAGCCCCGTGAAAACTGCTAGTCAGCTACTGCTGGAAATGGTACCTGGCCATTTGCACCGTTCAATGAAGTTGAGAAAGCAGCAGCAGTAATGTCTCTAAACCCTGCGGTTAGTTATGTCCACTGAAGTACTCAGGCAGCGAATGCTGCAGAGCTTAGTACAATCCAAATGCCAAAAGATTAAACCTCGCGGTCGGCCAGCAGGGTGTGCAGTCGCTGTAATTGGACTGCTGAAAAGGAGGAAAGTTCCAAAAGCCTACTCTGACCTCAGTAAAGCTGAGAAACAAAAGAAAATTCTTGGTTGGCTCGTTGGAGACAGAAATGCCCGACTTGCTTTGGAATTTGAAGTTTGCCTGGGTTAATGAACTTAAATGTGTTGTGTTGGGTTTTATGGCACATAGGCAACTAAGGCCATCATGCGCCAAGCCAGAGGTATGGATAAATTGCCTGGGTAGTTTTATAGAAATGTAAAAGATCTTAGGCGATTTAGAGTGCTGAAAAACGTTAGAACTACTCCGTGACGACAAAGGGGAAAAAAGTTTAGAAATTGGCACTATAAAAAGTTTTAAAGGGCGTTGGGTAACCTCAGCAGCCATCCTTGCCCTGGCAAGAATATCAAGACTTCCAACTGATCAGATAAAGGCCTCAGCCTTCTTCTGAGAGGCGAGAAAGTGACTGAAGTGTATTAAAATTCAATGAACAGTGGGTAAAAATTTTAGTTTCTCGAGAAATCCCGTTTCACTAAGAAAACTAAAAACACACAATATATCAACAATTCCATTATCTCCTAAAGCAGCGTAGGATGAAAAAGAATGTATTCGTTATAAAACTGAGTAAATTACTTCTTCCTTACTTCTTCCAGTTTCGCACATGAGAATAAGATATGGTTAACCGTAACTTCGTCTCCGCATTCTCCGCAAACAGGTTTAACTTGTTTTGTTCTTGCATGCTTTTTCTCTCTGTAAGTGATGGTTCATTAGCTTCTACATATTGGCTCTTTATGGGTGATATCCTGTATGCACCAATGGAAAGACGTAAACCTGAATTATGCACTGCATCCAGTCGTTTAAGATACGATGGTCTCGCTGACCAATATTTATACATCTGTAATCTAAGGTAGAGCATACCACGGCACGATAAAATTGTAAAAGACATGTGCAGTCAGCACACCACGTTTATATGACAGTACTTTGAGCATATTTAGGGATCCTGAGGCTTTCTTTGTCAGTGCGTTTATATGAGGCAGGAAAGTGAGATTTTTGTCAAAGGTTATGCCTAGAAATTTGTGCTCATTTTTGATGGGTATCTGTGTTCCGTTCAGGTATATAAAATGGTACGCTAGTATGCTTCGTTTAAGCGAGAAATGTATAGCTACTGTTTTGTGTGTGGGAAACTGGAAACCATTCTGATCTGCCCATGCCACTAGTTTATTCATTGTCAACTGTATTTGTCGCTCGCATGTTGCTACGTTTGACGATGTGCAGGCTATTTGAAGATCATCAACATACACTGAATACAGGATGAACTTTGAGATTATTTACTTATAGAATTCATTTATATAATTAACAATTTCGTGCTTAAAATACACCCCTGAGGAACCATGTTGTCTTGAACAAAGCTCCTGGACAGGGTTGACCCAGGAGTACTTGAAATGAGCGGTTGCAAAGGAAGTCATTCAGGCTGTTTAACATCCTGCCATCGATATCTAGGTCCCCTAGGTCACGGAGGATCCCAAGCCTTCAGGTTGCATCGTACGGTTTCTCCATATCAAAGAAAACGGCAAGACAGTACTGTTTGTGTATAAAAGCTTCTCTTATTGTGTTTTTGAGACGGAGTAAATGGGCTGTCGTTGAGCATGCCTTTTAATAACTGCATTGATGGACATCAAGAAGTTTGCGGTATTCAAGGACAAATATTAATTATTCTTATATTCAGGTAACTTTCAAATGATTTGGCCAGACAGCTGGTAAGGGCTATTCGCCTATAGCTGCAAGGGGAAGTTGGTGGTTTTCCTTGTTTCAGAAAAGGCACTATTACGGCTGTTTTGCACGCCTTAGGCATTTTTCCTTCTATGAATATTTTGTTAAAGAAATTCAAAAGTGCCTCTATGGCAGGTTAAGAAAGATGCGCAAGCATTTCATAGTGTATTTGATCGGGTCCTGTTGAAGTTTTTTTTCGGCAGACAGTACTCTATTTCTCGGAGAGTAATTAAATGTTATTGTTCCTTTCCCCCTCAACTTATTGGAAGTTTCCGTTTTTCAGCTATATTTTTGTGTTTCAGAAATGACTACGTATAGAGGCGAACTGGAAACTGTAGCGAAGCGTTCCCCGAAAATGTCTGCCTGTTCCCTTACGCTTGTTTGTGTGCCAGGTGTTGTCAGAAGAGGAACTGTGAACGGTGAGAATTTGCCATTTAATGTTCGAACGTGCTCCCACATTTTTTTTTGTGATTTGACTGTTTATACATGAAACGTAACTCTGCCAAGAGGCTTTCTCGGCACTGCAATGGGCGTACTGAGCTCTGGCTCTTGCCTTTTAAAGATGCATGAGGTTCTCTTGTGTTGGGTACCTGCGAAATTTACCCCAAGCTCTATTTTGTTCTTTTTTTGCTTCCTTGAAATCTTTTGTCCACCACAATTTGTGTTTTTGCCGTACCACTCCTGAAGACTGAGGAACAGCTAAACGTGCGGCAGCAATCATACAATTCGTGAACATTTTGTTTAACTCATCGATGCTGAGGGTTTCTAATACTATATTCTAAATTGGCTTGTGCTCTTAAAAATATCCCAGTCTGCTAAATGCAGCTTTCAACGTCACGGTTTAGTTTTGATAATTTCTGGTGGCCATGTCAAACTTATTAATACAGGAAGGTGAGCGCTGCCATACGGGCTGTCGACGACATCCCATTTTCAATCGTTAAAATCAGATGGAAGACAAATCTAAACCGCTCATATTGCCACGAACATTTGGAGTGTTTGTTCATTCTTTAAATCTGCTGCCACACAACTTTATCGCTTTGTTTGCGACGCAAGACGCGACTGTACTTATCTCGATTGATCGCAGCCTGGCAGCGCTGATTCTACGTTGTTCCGGAATGTTTTAGTAACCTTAAACGCTTTATCTCGAAAGTTCGCTGTCAGCTCTAAATACAGCGCGGCTGACAGCGGTGGGCATTCTGTTCGACGACCGCCGAGCACGCTTGTCGCTTTGCCGCCGCCGAGTGATTCAGTCCATTTTGGGTGCAAGTCAGCCCTATAAACAGTTTTCTTTCAGAAGACCTTTTTTCCGTCTTCATCGCTGCTTCGACTGCTGGTGGAGGTGTGCAGCCTTCCATGTTCCGGACGCCCCCTTCAAGTAGTGAAGGCAGCCCTCAGCGCTTCGCACCTGAGGAAGAGCCAGCAGCTCAGCGAGCCACCGACGTCTCCAGGGAGAGGAGCCTGAGTTCGGGACCCTGCCGGACCGCACCAGACAGCGAAAAGACGCTGCTACGAGCACCGCAACCTCGCCGAAGATGTCGACACCGATCATACTGCAGCAGCCGTGGGTGCCGCCAACTTTCAATGGATCCCTAAGCGAAGACCCCGAAGAATGTTTGGACCAATCTAAGCGCGTGGCGTCATTCAACAAGTGGGATGATGCAGCAAAAATTAGACATGTGTTTTTCTCATTGGATGGCTCGGCACGCACGTGGTACGAAAACTACGAGTCGTCCCTTACGACATAGGAGCTATTCAAGAGAACTATTGAAGGTATTCACCAGTGTCGTGAGGAAAAGAGCCGAACGACTCCACGAGTCCAGTATCAAGCTTCCGAATGAGCTCGTCCATGGTTACGTCGAGGAGATGAAGTGAAGGGGCCCATCAGCCCCTGCTCTTTTGCTCAGCAGCAACTCTCACACCCCGACCTAAAACGCCTCGAGTACCTGGAAGGCAAGGTTTCTTCATCCGCCGCTTCATTCAAGCGAGAACTGTTTCCCTTCTGTGTGCAGAATGAGGTCCTTGTGAAGAACTTTGCAGCGAGCAAAACTGCCTACCTCCTTGTTGTACCTGCTTGTCTCCGCGAAGAAGTTCTACACATAAGGGCCTAACACAACAAGAAGCAGCTAGTTGGTGGAGGCTGCAAACGGGAACATTCTTTAACCCACATATACTTAGCAAGATGTATCATACACAGTATAGGAACACATGCCTATGCATGGTGCTGGGCAGCCCCACGCTTTACCATATAACCTGGGAGTGTAAGCGAAACTACACGTTCCACCAACACAAATCCCCGAGTGCGGGGCAGTGCGAGAGCCGGCTCACCATCTGCGAGTTCACCGCCCAGAGGGCAATGGTGCAGCAAGCAAGAAGCAGCGCGACTCAGTGGAGCGCTGGACTAGGGGCCCAACCCTGCTTTGAAGGTCAAGAGTCTGCAGCGATAAAGACGAAGACCGAACGCTAAACCCTTAATGAACGAAATAAAGTTTTTCTCTCTCTCTCTACGAACTTCACACGGTGAGCCGACAGCTGGACATCTCGGGTTTACTCGCACCCTCCGACGCATTCAAGACAAATATTACTGGCCCCGACTGTCTGCCGATGTCACACAATATGTGAAAACCTGCCGATTGTCAGCGACGAAAGACCCCTCCAACACGACTAGCAGGATTTCTGAACCCCATTGAACCTCTCTCAAGGCCCGTTCAGCAGATCGGCATGAACTTGCTTGGCCTTTTTCCAACGTCAACGTCTGGAAATAAGTGGATCATCATAGCGACAGACTACCTGACCCGCTATGCCGAGGCGAAAGCATTAACGAACGGAACAGCAGCAGAAGTCGCCAAATTTTTCGTGCAGTGCATTCTTCGACACGGTGCCCCCGATGTGCTCATCACGGACAGAGGAACAGCATTCACGGCAGAACTAACGCAAGCCATCCTGCGTTACAGCCAAACAAGAAACCGGAGGGCAACTGCATACCATCCGCAGACCAACGGACTGACCGAGCACCTGAACAAAACCGTCGCCGATATGATCGCCATGTATGTCGATGCCGAACACAAAACCTGGCATGTCATCCTGCCTTACGTCGTCTTCGCCTACAACACCGCAGTGCAGGAGACCACTCAGATCATGCCTTTTAGGCTCCTCCATGGCAGGGAGGCCACGACCACGCTAGACGCCATGCTGCCCAACATTACAGAAGAGAACGTTGACCTTGCCGCCTACCTTCAACGCGCAGAAGAAGCTCGAAGGCTTGCCCGATTACGGATCAAAGATCAGCAGTGGTCCGACGCCAGATGCTACAACCTACGAAGACGCAACGCAGAATACAAGCCAGGAGACCAAGTCTGGGTCTGGACGCCCATTCGCCGCCGTGGATTAAATGAAAAGCTTTTGCGCCGCTATTTCAGCCCGTACAAGGTTCTTCGTCGGCTAGCTGAACTGGATTATGAAGTCCATCCTGACGCAATGACTGCATCCCAGCGACGCCGCGTACGACCAGAAGTTGTTCATGTAGTCCGTCTGAAGCCGTATTATGCAGGCTAAAGGACGATACATTTCCATACTCTATTATCGCAAGATCCGTTTTATCTCTTACTAGTCGTATTATTTGTTTTAATGCATCGGTTCGATGCTTCTTTGGCAGGGGAGTAACGCCGCGGACATTTTCAGTGTTTGTTCATTCTTCAAATCTGCCGCCACACAACTTTATCGCTTTGTTTGCGACACAAGACGCGACTAGATTTATTTCGATTGATCGCAGGCTGGCAGCGCTGATTCTACGCTGTTCCGGAATGTTCTAGTAACTTTGCACGCTTTACCTCGAAAGTTCGCTATCAGCTTTATATTGAACACGGCCGACAGCGGCGGGCATTCTGTTCGACGACCGCCGAGCACGCTTGTCGCTTCGCCGCCGCCGAGTGCATTTTGGGTGCAAGTCTGCCCAATAAACAGTTTTCTTTCAGAAGACCTTTTGTCCGTCTTCATCGCTGCTTCGACTGCTGCCACCACTACGTGAAAATATTGTCCGAGGTTGGAGCAGTATGTGGCCTTTTTCGTGTTTAAAAGACATTTTGTTTGTGAGAATAAAATCTTCGATTGCTTGCCCCCTAGAGTCGCAGCGCTCACTTCCCCAACTACGAGATATGGCTCTGGAAGGTCATTTACCAGTCCTTGTAGATCATGGACTATTAATGTAAAATGCGTAGGAATGTATACGGAATAGATTGTTAGTGTTTTTGTAGCCTCACCTCAAGTTTTGTTTTGAGCTTGATTTCTTGAGCAGGGACGCCGCTTTGAATTACAATCGTGACGCCCCCTGAAAGCCGATTTGCCTGCTCGCGATCGTGCCTAATGTTTTATAATGTTTCAGGATATGCATATGTTGCGGACCAAGATTGGTCTCCTGAAGACAGAACTATTGGTAGCAATGACCCAAAAATATGTTATGTCACTGTAATTCCGCATAAGTCCTCTACAGTTCCATTGAATTAAAAAAGCCTTGTTTATGTCTTTGAGAGGAAATGAAAGGGGATTTATTAAAGGGTAGGCTTATTATAAGAGACCTGTCTTTTTTTCTGCTCAAGACAGCTGTTCCGCCGCTGCAGAGTGGGTGGATTGGGGGTTACATCCTTCACCTCGCCAGAGGTGCTGGAGAACCGCGGAGAAGCCGCGGTAGTGTTAGTTTCAAACCTCCCCCAGTGGGGGAAGTCCTGCGGAATGCCGACCCATGCACCGCCCTTCCCTGCTTCGGCAACAATAGCAGGGCAGCTTTCGCTGACCCTGCCTGGGGCATGGATGGCCCTGCCATAGGCTCTGTGAAAGCGGCGTTCACAGTTGCTAGAGTGCTGTGTGGTGCTACGCCCCTGCGCACCACATCAGCGAAGTTTTGTTTTGCTGTGAAAGAGAACGTGTTTGTAAGCACAAACCGCCTTCTAGCTTCTTAAATGAAATGTTTTCCTTTGTCTTTATGGTGATTATCTCTTTTTCTTTCTTCCAGGATGGACGTGGCCTGCAGTATGCAGCATGGTCTCCTTCCCAGTTTGCGCAGTGCAGGACTGCGTCACATTCATCACAATGGTGATCCTTTGAAGCACATTTTGTGCAAGTTTTGCGACTGCGGCAACTCTGTGAGCCATGGCCGAACCTTTGCCATTTGAAACATCTGCAAGGGTTCGGTATGTATGGTCTTAGATTAACTTTCAAATATCCCACGTCGATTGTGCAAAGCAATGTGCTGGTATTGAACGCAAGGATCAAGTGTTTTGTGTCTGTTTCCTTATTGTCTTTCCGGATCTCGATTCGGTGTACATGTATGACGTCTTGGTTACTGAGCCCTTCGAGCATTTCTTTTTCGGTGATGTGTAAAAATCAGCTTCGGATATTATGCCCCGGACAGCGTTCAGTGATCGATGGGAAGTGACGGAGACAGGGATTTCCCCTATGGACGTTAGGTTTGAGAGCTTAGAGTGTTGGACATTGTCAAACAGTTTGAGCAATAAATCGCCGCTGGCCATTTTTGAGAGCTTATAGCTAATGCTTAAGGTTTCTGTCAAGCACTTTGACACAAAGAAGGGGAATATTATTCTTGCCTGCTTATCTGGTTCTTCACTGTGGATCACATATTTGAAAAAACTCACTTTTCTTTTTTGAAAAAAAATCCATCTCCCTCGTTCCACCCTCTTTTGAGAGAGCGATCTGGTTTTGAAAGGGGGAGAGCCATCAAAATTTAGTTTTTCGGTCATGGTTACAGCCACCAACCAAGGAACCCAACAAGGGGATGGGACAGAAACTTGAAAGCAAGCCCTGCCCACTCCAGCTGTACACCTCAACTATAACCAAACATGACGCAACTCAGGGTAGTTGGTCCACGAAGCAAGACTATACAGGAGGTGAAACTCCAGTCTGCGCGAGCGAGCGTAGGCGACCAGAAAAAGTCACAGTTATATGCGCCGACGAGGGACGCATGCAGTGGCAGCGCCATGCGGCACCTCGTAGAAGCATCAGGAAAAAAAATGCAGAGCCCGGGCAGGCGGCTCCGGCGTCGACGCTCAACGCAGACGAAGAGCAGACGACACGGGTGTTTGGTTCAGCGGGCACGCCGTGACGTTGTATTTCAGTAGTATTTTCCAAGCCGCCAGCAGGATAGTGGCGCTGCGGGCTTGCGACCTTTTCTGGTTGCAGCAGACGATGGAGTTTCCACTCCTTATTGTCTTCCTCCGTGAGTTGGTCACACAAGGTTAACCCTTGCCGCCAGGAAAAAAGGAAAAACCAAGAAGTGAGTAGGAGATAGGAGAGATGTGAGAAAGAAATAGGAAAGTGAAAGATGGACGGGAGGATAGGAAAAGGCGACTGCCGATTCCACCCGGTCGGGTCAGGCCGGAGGTGCCGTGTACAGGAAGCTGGGGCCAAAGTGGTGTGTTGCCTCCGCTCAAGGGCCTTGAAGGTCCAAACGCTCGGCCTCGGCTCAACCACCAGGATCGCCTTTTCCCCGGGCACGGCGATGCCACACACAGCGAAGTGCGGGTGTTCGGGTCCGTGGTGATGCACTGTTCACCACCATCCCCCTAAGGAATGTCTCAGCGGATGCTCGGGAACCCGTGGTGTCGCCAGTCACCAACATCTGCAAGCTGCAGACGCCCCACTGCGGGGTGAGTGAACTTGAATGTTCTATAACAATCTTTCCAGCTCTTTTGTGAAAAGCGGCTAGGCGGGCGTACACTGTGCAATATGTTCACATTCTGCGTGGCTGTGCACAGCCATACATCACTTATAAGCCGATTTTGTAGCAACATTGCCTATTGGACACAAGGTGATTTCAATTTTTTGGCAATTGTTTATGCTAAGTATGATGGCTGTTATTTGAAAGTGGCCTTTCAACATAAGTATAGTGAACTCTGCAGCTCCTCAGGTGCTAAGGATAATAATAATTGGTTTTGGGGAAAAGGAAGTGACGCAGTATCTGTCTCATATATAGTTGGACACCTGTAAGGGAAGGGATAAAGGAGGGAGTGAAGAAAGGAAGAGAGAGATGCCGTAGTGGAGGGCTCAGGAATAATTTTGGCCACCTGGGGATCTTTAACGTGCACTGATATGGCACAGCACACTTAGCGTTTTGCCTCCATAAAAACGCAGCTGCCGCAGTCGGGTTCGAACCCGGGAACTCCGGATCAGTAGCCGAGTGCCCTAACCACTGAGCCAGCGCGTAGAAAAGTGCGTTTGAAGGTTTCATTACAGTGTGCTCATGGTCGCATGAATTTTGTCTTGCAGGGGAAGACTCCCAGAGTGCGTCTTCGACAGTCAGATCAATGTTGCTGCTGTGAAAAACTTTTTCACTGTGGATGGCTGGTGTGCTGTGCTACCTGTGCTTGAAGTGAAGCACAAGAACATGAAGTGGAAGTGTAATGCTTGCAAGGACCTGCTAAGTGAAGCACCATCAATTGTTTGTGAAGTGTCTTTGCTGGTACCCAATGTGCTACCAGAATGCTAAAGAAAGTACTTTAGCAAAAACTGAAGCATGGTTCTGTAGAAATTGTGTATAAAAAGTGAGATTACGTAACATGATGCCTTTTTGAAAATAAACAAGTGTTTGCATGGCTAAATAAATTTCTTTTTAATACACTTCTATCTTTAGCACATTCACTAAACTTTGTGTTCATGGCTGCACCAATTGCATAATTTCAGCTAAAGGGCCATAATGAATTCAAGTTGGGTAATTTCTTTATAGTAGAATGGATAGCTGGGCTAATATGTATGCATTCATTCTGGGTGGAAAACAGTGCGTACGGATGAAGAACAAGACAAAGCAAACAGACGAGAGCTCGTATGTGTGTTTCCTTGGTCTGTGTCCTTCATCTGTTCGCGCTGTTTTCCACCCAAAATGGGTAACTCCTACCAAATAAAGCATTTCTTTGCCTCTGGAATAACCAGTTGACAAAGCTGTATCCAGATGTTCTCTGTACGCATGTTTACAGCACACAATATCTGTCCGCGTACTGTGTTTAGTTGCATCCTCGAAGGTATAACTTCCGTTAATACATGCAGAATCGGGGAAATGACACTGTTATAAGCACAGTGCAGAAACTCTTCGCGAAGTGATGTGAAGCTTTGTCGCTGTTTGCACTGCAACATGACGTAGCGCGAAAAAGCCTAGGACGTACACAAACGGTCAACAAGCTTTATGCAAATGGACCAAGAAGCCCAAGCCAAAACTTGTTCTATTGCCATTGCTCACTGACTGCTTGGAAAATAAAATGATGCAGCAGAATATCCTGTTACACATTAGGCAGGACAGGATTGCCACTTTTCTATATAAACATGCAACAGTCTGCAAGAAAAGTGGGTTCCCGATCCTTAACGTCAGCATTAATTCCGTCTGGACTTTACTCTTGTGGCAGATAATGCTGGACGGAACTGTATAGCTCCATCTGGATGGAACCCCATTGCTACATGCAGTTCTGTCTGGACAGAACTCTAGTGCAAATTGTAGTTCCGTCTGGACGTAACTTCAGCCACAGCCTTTTTTTATTTATGCCTGGTAGAAATAGAGCTTTCTTCAGCATCAACGGGCCGTGGCATCGACGTCGCTATGGAAGCCTGTTGAGCTGGCTGCTGCGACGAGGCAGTCGGGGATGCCGAAAACCGTGAAACGCATGCTGCTGCAGAGCGCGCCTTGTTGTCAGGAGGTGGTGGCGACAGCATCAGTGAAAGGCGGTAAGTTGAGCCTACCTCGTATGTCATGAAGAGGGACGGCCGGGCCAGAGATGCTGGGCAGGAGTGGCGAGGAGGCAGCCAGAGGCTGCCGAGGTGGGCAGGGTTCTGACGAAGGAAACGTTATGCCTCGACCTCAGCCTGTCTGTTACGTCACATCTGTCGTTCGGCTGTTGGAAACAAAAACCGAAACAGCATCTTGTTGGGGTAATCTACGCGGCTGTCCATATTTTCTACAAAACAAGTAACTCACGAATAAAATTTGGGGTCACTGCTCTTTTAAGGTAATGAGATGAAAATCTGTATTTGCGATTTATTTCTTTAGCTGCACTTCCAGGCTGGAGATTACAATATTTATTTCAGTCCCTATCGACTGCTCTTCGAGACGGAGAGGAAGAAACCCCTAAAGGTCGTCTAAAACTGACGGCAGCTCATGTGCAACCGACAAACCTGCAGAGAATAAACGTGCGGCTTGCTGGGCAGGTTAGCTACGAGGGGAACATACACAAAGATATTAAATTTCAACGCGTTCAATTTTGGAAGTGGTGTCATCAAACACTACTTTCCCTGCAGCTCTTTAGTCGAAGCACTGCCATTGGCCTGCAGGTCTACAGGGCAGAGGGTGTTGAAGGACTTGTTCACACGGAGCCCTCACGAGAAGAATGAACGACCTTTTTGATGCACTGAACACAAAACACCCTGCCGAAGAGATCTGAGGGAACACACCGAAGATTCAGGTACTTTTCTTTATTGTGATCTCAGTCAGAGGGCTCCGAGTTGTTTTTATCGTGATATACACTTTTGCATCTCAAGGTCAGTGTGACTCAGTAATCATTGATTTCTTCGGGCAGGTCATGAAGGACTTCCTCCGTCTACTTGATGAAGCAGAGCACAGCCACCAACATCGAAACATGCTCCTATTTGCTTCACAGCAAACGACAGTATCTCTACGAGTGACCTTGCTGTCAGCATTAGGCATAATTGATGAGCTGCACAAAGCAGGTGTGCTTATTTGCTGACGGCCAAGCTGAACCAAGATCCCTTGGAGGTAACATGTGTGCATAATGATGAAATGGTGAACATAGCACAATTTTCTTGAAGTAGCAGCGTATAGCCCAATGGGCACTGGAACTCCCTTCGACATTCTGCGGACGTTCAGAATGTCTGTAATACCCTTGTCACACAGGCAGCCTAACCGCGTTTAAGTGACGGCAGTTAAGGCTAACCGTAGTCACGCACATTCCCACGATAAACCTAACCACTTACTCTGCTAACCATGGTTACCTCAAACTGAGGGTGGCCACCTCAGTCAAGCCTAGTAACTGGCAAAATGGCCGCCCCCATGTCTAATGCCTGCAGCTCGGCTCCCAACGAAACAGCCTCCCAAAAGCATGTTATCTGGACCGTAGCGGCGACAAAGGCGTTAATACGCATCTGGGAAGACAATTTGATGGCTCTGCGCTCAAACACACGCAACGCGCGCATATATCGCGTGATGGTCGAAACGCTGAACCAGGGCCTGCCGGCGGGCGAAGGCCCGTTCACCGCTAAGAAAGTTCGGCAAAAACTTGAAAATCTGAGCAAGCACTGCCGGGGAGAGGAAGTCTTCATTCCTAGTAATGAAACGATGAATTCTGATTGAAGATTGTGTGATGTTACAACAGTGGCGTGCAAGAAAGGCACGCCGCGCTGTTAGCACTGGTGCAGTTAGGCTTTGTCCGCAGTCGCGACACCGCGCCGGCCTGTTGTAAACGACAGAAGATACACAGCATTTCTGGAATGTGTTGTCATGAGCTGACATCGTTCTTGTCCTTGCGCGATCATATGTCGGTGTTCACTCCGCGTCTGATTTATTGCTTTATCGACAGCCTTCATTTAGCTCGCTGAAGTTAAAAGCCGTGCGAGCGCCTCACGTACAAGTTACTGCACCAGTCTACCAGGCGAAAACTGTATTTCATGTATCGTAGAGTTCGTTTAAAAATTGTGGCATTTTCTTCCTTAAGTGGCAGGTGGGTGCCCCACTGCTTTCGAGTGCAAAGCCTGTTTTTTTGTTTGTACCTACCATAAAGGCTCCGGAATAATTTCGTAATTTCATTTTCTATCAGTTATTATATTTTGACTTAATCATTCTTATTTAATCCCTCTATTTATTGTCATTATTTTTTATTTTGAAATCAAACTCTTTTCTGTTCATGAGGAAGAACCCACCGGTGTTGTGTTCCCGCGTGCTTTTCTTTTTTATTAAATGAGTCCAGATGAATAGCCACCCGATTCTTGGCCAATCCCCCAGCGTGGATATGTGCCATCTTTTGATAGCTTAACAACATAATTTCGACATCAAAATGCACTGACATTGCACAGCACGGGCGCCTTTTGCGTTTGGCCTGGATGCAGGTTGCGTACTGAGGACTGAAACGAAGGCGGTCCTCCGAACTAGCGTTCCGCTGTGGGTCCCATCCCAAATAGGTTCCAGATTTTTAATGTCCCGCTCTTATCATTGACTACAGCGATGTCATGTGTTTAAATTCTTCGTTCATTTCAGCATGGCACGCACACTTCTTTTCGGGCTCCTCCTGAAGGAAAAAAAATGCCTGCTGCCATGCTAAAGGATCAATTTAAAAGCACATGGTACAAGCATGAGAGAATAATGACTGAGGCCCATGGGATTCTGCATACAAAAGAAGAGGTTTAGTTTGGTTTGTGGGCTTCAAACCACGAAAGCTTGGCCAATCTGCCTCGCCCGCTTGGGTATGTGCCATGTTTCTTGAGATCAACGATAACAACGTCCCCAAAGCGACTCAGGGGAAGAGAGACACCGTAGTGGAGAGCTCAGGATCATTTCCCGACTACATGGGGTTCTTTACCATGCACTGACATCGCTCGTGCACTATGTGGGCCCGTAGTATTCCGTGTCCATCAAAATGCGACCGCCGCGACCGAGATCGAACCCGCGTCTTTCAGGTCAGCAACAGAGTGGTATAACAACTGAGACACCGCGGTGGCTCAAAAAAGATGTGAAGGGAATCTATACTTCGTGCACTTCGAATTAAATTGCTTTCTGTGCTTCTTATTGCAGGGCTTTTTCCTGTCTGTCGAAATTCCCGCACAACTGACGTGAGATCGCACGGTGCTGAGGATGCATTCGGATGTTGTCCAATGTTCGCACAGGCTCAGAGCATTTTTGAATAGTCGCACATGCATGCATGTGTAGTCAGGTCTCATTGCCCTAACTGCGTAAATTGAGGTGCGTCTTATATGCTTTTTTTTTTGCAAAGCCTGCATATATGGGGTGCGTCTTATATAAAGGTGCGGCTTATAAATCGGAAAATACGTAGTCGCAACGTTTTGTCCCTTAACGTCTTCGGCTTACGTTGATAATAATAATAATTGGCTTTTGGGGAAAGGAAATGGCGCAGTATATGTCTCAAATATCGTTGGACACCTGAACCGCGCCGTATGGGAAGGGATAAGAGAGGGAGTGAAAGAAGAAAGGAAGAAGAGGTGCCGTAGTGGAGGGCTCCGGAATAATTTCGACCACCTGGAGATCTTTAACGTGCACTGACATCGCACAGCACACGGGCGCCTTAGGGCCGTTGTACGATCGTTTCGGAGCGCCTTCCGCCACGTCCGCTTCGCGAGCGGTCCGCCAGTTTTCGGCCGCCAGGCGGACGTGAGGCGGAAAGGTGTTGTACGATCACTTTGGCGCTTGCGAGCGAGGCGGATGGTCCCAGCATGCCGATAGGCGCGCCCGGCATATCCGTCTGTCCAATAGCCTTCTCCGGCTGATGGCAACCTAGCCGGCGCGAGCGCACCGCCAGGGACTTCTCTCCGAGCTACTGTCGTGTTCGGACGGAATTTTTGGAAGACTTACCACGTGCAATTGCGTTTGCTGTTTTCCCTAGTTTTCGGCCCCACGATGGGGCTCTTAGCATCCCCTAGTCCCCATAGAGGATGAACCGTCTTGATGAGACGATGGAGGGATTGTCCTCGAAACTCCGCTCACGGGCGACCGGGAAGCACCGCCGTATGGGTAGTGTTGACTGCACCCACTCGCTGCACCAACTCTACGCGGATGCGAACCGGATTTTGGAGCTGCAATCTCAGGCGCAAGGCTTCGTCACCGCCGTACAACGCCCTGATGCTGCCCAGAGCTCCTCTGGGGCCTCTCCGCCAGCGGCGAACGCCAGCCCCCAGGTAGCGGCTCCTGGAATGGTTGTGACCATCCCAGTGGACGCAGGGGAGAAGAGCTCCATACTCTTCTTGGACACAACTGCTGAAGCCAGTTCGCCGGGCGCGGAGGGAGCACGCTCGGATTCCCTGCTGTACAAGAATCTGGACAGCTCTTTTCGGTACCCTGCAATATGCGTACAGAGCCCGCGTTTTGAGAGCTGCTCTCCGATCGCGCCTCAGGCGACCACGACGCCGCTCAGACCGGAGGTACCCACCCCACATTCGCGGAACGAGCGCCGAGCAGTATCGCCCAAGAATCCTAGGCATGCAGGGGAGAAGCTACAAGCCGACCCCGTATTCCTCCTTCCTGCCGGCGGGCAACAAGACGCGCTGGAAAAAAAAGACTGGCTCGCATTCCAGCCCCAAACAACAAAAATGTGGGCCTGGGAAGCAATACAAGGCCCCACCACAAAGGGAATCCAACTTGTGCCTGGAAGACTTCCCGCCACTACTGCCCGCTGCACCTGCCGCTGGAAACCCTCTCCACACCTCCTCCGACGGGCAACCTGAGCTGCTATCGGCAGCGCACCAGCAACTCCCGTCCCATCCCAGAGATGGCGCTGGTGACTCCCGTCCAGCCCCGCCCACAGGATCGGCGCCGGCGCGGAGGGCCGACAAACGAAAAAATCGCCGCCTGGCTTTTCGCCCCTACTCAAGAGGCATTTCCGAAACCTGCGTCGTCTGCTAGCGGAGAGACGCACCGACGGGCCGCCTCGGCTTCTGGCCTGGAATCATCGGCACAAGCCGTGTCGTCTGCTAGCAAAGAGGCGCCCCCGCAGGCAGTGCTGTCAACCGAGCAGGGGCCACTGACGCAAGCAGAATCACTTGCCGGCGACACGCCGCATGAAGAAGTGCACAGGGCCAATACACATGCCTCGAGCGCACACCCAAGTAACCCTGCGCCCATGGCAAGAACTTCCCAGGCCGCGCTGGCTGAAACCCTCGGCACTAAAACCGAGACGGTACTCTTCCGGCCAAGGGAGAGGAAAGGCAATTTCCTGGCATTGTCCAGGGAAGTCATCGGGGCTCAGCTCTCTAAACTGCCGGGAGTCAGCAACGCTCGCGTCAATTTTCATCGGAACGTGGTTGCCGTAGACGCCGAGCCTTCCGCGCAACTCGAGCCCCTACTCGCGGTTGCGGAAATAGGGGATGTCCGTGTCCGCGCTCGAGTGGCCAGCACGAACACCTGTGCTGGCATAATCTATGCCGTCGACGGCAATATGCCCCTCGACGAGGTCCTCGACAACATGAAGAGCAAAGTCCCCATTCTTGGATGCTCCCACAGTGGCCGTAACATCGTCCGGTTCGCCGGAGTCACCCCTCCTGAGGAGATTGCGCTGTTTAATCTGAGGCGTACAGTGCGCGCGTGTCTCCCACGCCCGGTGCAGTGTGCAAAGTGCGGTGCGCTAGGCCACGCCACAGCGACGTGCAGAGCGCCGACGCGCTGCCTCAGATGTGGTGGACCTCATGCCACCAAGGAATGCACCGCAATTAAGCCGCGCTGCATCAATTGTGGGGGTCCACATGACGCCAAGGAACCTCGCTGCCCCCGCTGGCAACAGGAGTGCAAGGTTGCCACTCTCCTGGTCACATCCAAACGACCTATCACACGCCGGGAAGCCACTCGCACAGTTCGCGCTCAAATTAGTGCAACTACAGTGCCATCCCGAGATGCAGCATCCAAAAAGCCACGGTGGAAGCCCACGTCAAATATAAGAGAAGGCACTACCTTCTCCGAAGCCCTGGCTGGGAAGACGGCATCTAGCCAGCCCCTCCACTCCAGTGCGCCACCAGATGCCAAGGATGCTGTCATCGCTGCCCTAACGGCGGCTGTTCGCGCACTCGTGGACCACCTCCCTGCAGACTCCATCGCCCGCCAGCTGTGCACTGCGGCCCTGGCGGCTCAAGAATCACTAGCCCAACATGGCTAACACAACAACTCGAAGGCCGCGCATCCGGCAGTGGAACTGCCGCTCCCTGCGCCGCCGCCACGCAGAACTGGTTCAGCTCCTTCCGCGCCTCGAATGTGATGTCCTTGCCTTGCAGGAAACATACGTTCGCGCGGAGGAGCTGAAACTACCCGGATTCACCGGATACAGTGGTCCCACCAGTTGTGCTAGTGATCCGTGTGTAGCTGTGCCATGCGCCGATCCAACGCATGAGCCTGGTCGACCCCGCACGGCCACACTCTAAGAAAAAATGGTGTGAGAAAGTTTTACCCCCTTTAGAGGACTCTAGGAATAACTTTGCACCCGTTAAAAGCACGCTACTGATCACTTACCCCCTTTTAGAAAACTTACACCCTACTTACGCTCTCTACGAGTGTTGATAACTGCGCGTCCTTTCTTGTCCCCAAAACAGCGGGGTGATTATACTTTGCTCGCATGCCGCGATGGGGCGCTCGTGGAGAATTTTGTGTGAAGTGCCTCGATGCGCATGCCGACTTCATAGAGGGGCGGGAAAGAATTTATATAATGGTTGATTTCTCTTGTGTGGCAAATACATCAAGTAAAAAGATTAAGCTTAGCAGTCTACGCTCAAAACGGAATTCAAATGCTTACATCTTTTTTTCCATATAGACTGTTTTTAGTACGACTAAAAACATTCCATGCTTTAATTTGACATGATGCGGCGATCAGCTCCAACGCTCACGTTCTGTGCGCATTTAATCTGTGTCCGTTTCAAGCAGTGCATAATTCCTCCTCGCGCTCAGCTGCACGTAATGGCAACATTCGCGGGCCCTGATGTTGTGTCATGATTAAACTTGCACCATATGCTTACGCTCGTCTGTAGGACATTCGTGCTTTACATAATACTTCATTTTATGTTACGAGTGATAACGCAAATGCAATTTGCCCTTGACAGCCTTGCCGTTAACAGGGCTGGGGGTGAGCCCAAGGTAATCTTTTACAAATGAGCAGAAAGAAATAGGGAAATGCTGAGTGGCGCATACGCAGTTGAACCTACTGATTTGTGGGAAGGAGTCTTGGGTCCTCTGACGCTTTCTCCTCCTCCCTGGCAATTGATTTTTTTGTTTATTTTTCAATTAAATTTGAAAATGACTTCTGAATTCTCTACGCCAAGAGAAAAACAGAAAGCAGAAAACGTGCTTGTCATAAATAATTATGGTGTAATCAATAAAAGAGTGCTCAAACTTTGTTATAGCTCACATTTCTCATGGCACACTCGCAAATTCCTGTAGCAAGGGCTGAGCAGGAAAGGGCAGAGAGAAGGCGCCTTTGGCCACGTGTCACTGCAGCAATTAGTCCAAAAAGTTTTTTGTCGCGAATCCGCTTCCCCCGAATTTTAATCCGCTTTGTGCTGCTTCATTCTTTCGGCGAAGTTCCTGGTCTCGCCGATGTACGACGCCGAGCGCTATTGTGCTCCTGCGCAGAAAGCTCTGACTTGAATCATCATTCAGACGCGGGGCAATGTTAACACTCCCTAGGAATACTTGTCCCCTCAGGGTCTACGTTCAGTGACCCGGCGGATGACTAACCGAAGGCGGGATAGAGCAGCGGACGCGCAGCTCGGAAGCCACGCTAACCCCTCACCATGCTGTCCTTGCTGTCTATGCACAGCGCTGACTTCCTGCTCACAGGAGTACACTCAAGGGTTTGAAGTTATCCCACATTAGAAGCTTTTCGACTGATTTGCTAATGCGAGCGCAAGTGAGCGTGAATCCTAGACACACGTGTTAACACTGCAAGAGCGTTGTGAAACTTATTTTTTATTAAGTATGCTTTCTGACTGAGCAAATTTCACTACGTTCAGGTCAGCGCACAAATCTGTGTCCCACATCTTGTGGACCATCTCTACATGCACATTTTATCGATTATATATGTGTGTGTGTGCCTAAGGCTTCGTAAATATGAGTAAACTAGTACCTGTATTTTTAGTATGCATTGGCTTGATTTGCTCTCCTGTGACAACTACAAGCTGACATTTGCTTTATTTTGATATCTGGCACATTGTCTTGGCCGTTATTTATTAATAACGCTTGGAAGATCTTTCAAAGTATGGATGGTTCATGGTTTATGAGGGTTTAGCATCCCAAAGCGACTCAGGCTGTGAAGGATGCCGTAGTGAAGTGCTCCGGAAATTTCGACCACCTGGGGATCTTTAACGTCCACTGACAGCGCACAGTACATGGGCCTCTGGAACTTCGCATCCACACAAATTCGATTGCCGCGGCCGGGATCGAACCCGCGTCTTTCGGGTCAACAGCTGAGCGCCATAACGACTGAGCCACCGCGGCGGCTTCAAAGTATAGAAGATATGACGATACGTACCAGAGTTGTACGTAACGTATTACATGTAATTGATTACTTGTAATCATATGCACTTTTTTGCAATTTTGTGATTAATTTATTACTTTTTTTTTTCAAACGGCAAAGTTCCAGGCAATTCAGTTAACGAGTTCCTTCTTTCCAAAAAAAAAAGCTGGAACCAAAGGCACAGCTTTCCTGACGGCAAGCCGTTTTCTTTGTGACCGAGCGACAACAGACCGGTTGCCGAGAAGCATCGCGCACGATCATGTCCGTACCACAACCGGGTGAACGCCGTCTTCTATGGGAGTTCTCCTCCCGAGAGGTATCACGTGACCGCTCTGTAGCCCCCCCCCCCTCCCCCCGCGGTCTTGTCAGATGGCGCCGCAGCTCACCTCTCATTACACCCAAAATCGACGCAAGGTGCTCTAAATGTGATCAGTGCAGCCACTGATCGCTTCGCGAGTAAACGTAGGAATGTTTTTGACCGCAGCTTCGAAAAACAATTGCCCTCGGAAATTAACAGCGTAGAACAAATCATTGCAAACTAAACATTTTGACAGATTTGTCTGTCTGGTTGGGTTTGAAGACTTGTAATAAACTGCACTTCTCCAAACAAAAATTTTAATTTTTGGTTGGAACATTCCGAGGACTCCGACCATAGAATCAACTTCGAAGGAACCCGCATCCTGGGAACCAAAACAAATTACCACAAAAGGCTCCTTCTGGAATCCTGGCACATTCAAACCACCCCGAACAACATCAACCGCACAAAAGGAAACCTGCCCCCAGTATATGCCCAGGGACTTCGCTCTTCAACTGAACAAAAAAAACGTCGCCATTGACCGCATCCCCACAGAGGGACAACGTGACTAATAGCCTTAACGCCCTCTCTCCCTCCACCATGCCTTTCGCATCACAGCTGTCATTCTTTTGACCCCCTCCTCCTCTCTATACTTAAAAGACACTAGCTACAGCCCTCAGTCACCCCTGATGAAGGGGCCGAGTCAGCCTGGAAACGTTGGGTTAAAATTTAAAATTTTGGTTGGAGATGTGCAGTTTATTAAAAGAACAAATCATCAAGCAAGCTGCTGCAGTTCACTGCAGTCTGAGTAAATTTGTGTCATGGAACTATAAATGTTGGGAGGAAAGTAACGGAAGAGTAACAGCCTAGTTTTCTGTAATTGTTACGTTACTTTCCTGAGACTGTAATTCACCCCGGTATTCATATACATTTCTGATGGAGTCATTTCAATTGTACTCGGTTACTTATGTTCCGTAAGGTGTTGAAGAATGATATATAACGGAGCTTTGTCAACTTTTAGTTTTCTTTCTAGCAATAGTAGTAGCAATTTGTCATACATGTAAGAATTAGCAGGAACAGAATCCGAAAACAGGCTGCGTTTTTATGGAGGAAAAACGCTAAGGCGCCCGTGTGCTGTGCGATGTCAGTGCACGTTAAAGATCCCCAGGTGGTCGAAATTATTCCGAAGCCCTCCACTACGGCACCTCTTCTTCCTTTCTTCTTTCACTCCCTCCTTTATCCCTTCCCTTACGGCGTGGTTCAGGTGTCCAACGATATATGAGACAGATACTGCGCCATTTCCTTTCCCCAAAACCAATTATTATTTTTCCGCACAAGTGCGTGCACTTGCTTATTTTCTAACTTATACGCAATATTTCAAATAACTTATATTAAAGCACGCTTGCACCACCTTCATAGTGGCTGCCATTTTAGAGGCGAGAAGCACAGAGCATATGTACATTCGGCATATTTCCTACCGCACTTTTTTTCAGTATTCAGCCGTCAAGAAAACAGGCGACTTTTTATGCCGACAGTTAACCAAGGAATTTTTTTACATATGCGCAGAAGCAAGCACCCGGCCGGGAAGGGCCACCGCACGTGCAGAACAGGCGTACCTAAAACCGCTGGTATGTCTCTGGTATGCTAAATCCCTCCACCAAAAAGCACACGCGGGGGACACGCGGAATACGGAACGAAAAGTGGAAAAGAAAAAATCTGCCTGCAAAAGGAGGAAAAGGTTAGTTAGTTATATTGATTTTAATGGCGCAAAAGCAACTATGGCTATGATGCGCCAAACACAAGGTTAGGTTCTTGTTAAATGTTACACTTTTTATACCTAGAGTTTGTTTAAAACATTGGCTTCATTAAGAAACTTAAAAATGCTTGAAAGATCAACCAGTGCTTGATCACCTAAAAGCAACTTGGGGTGTAATGGGTTGTATTCATTGTAGAGTGTTGTAAAATATTTTTTTCTTAGTTGTTCCAGTTTTCTACATGAAATTAAAATGTGGTTTACAGTGAGTACATCGCCGCACATTTCGCAAAGAGGTTTGTCTTGTTTTGTCAGTAAAAAGTTGTGTGTAAGGTGTGTGTGCTCAATGCGTAGCCGACATAAAATAACTTCGGTAAAACGTTCTTGATGTCTACATGATTTCCATTCTCCTAAAACGGGTTTTAAAGAATGCAGTTTGTTGTTTGCCTGTTCTTCCCATGCAGCCTGCCACTTAATTCTGAGTTTACTGTGCACTAATTTCAAAAAATCCCTGTGTGGTATGTTATCTTGTTTTATTTGATCAATTCGAGCTTGTGCTGCGCATGCATCTGCTCTCTCATTACCTACAATTCCAACATGGCTGGGCACCCAGCAGAATATAATGTTATGATTTTGTTTTTTTATTTTAGTTATGTTATGTATGATGTTTCCTATAATGGGTTCAGCGGCGTTTCTACAGTGCAGCGCTTTGAGCATACTCAGTGAATCGGTGTAAATGACGCTATTTTTAATGTTTTCTTTTACTATTTGGTCTACGGCTACAAAGACTGCATAACTCTCAGCAGTAAAAACCGATGCATACTGTGGCAGTCGTATCATTTTTTCATTTTTGTCTTGAATTACTGCACATCCAACATGACTTTCTGTTTTTGACCCATCAGTGTAGAATTCAGTGAAGGTGTCATATTTTTCTTGCAGTTCAAAGAATTCTTGTAGTATGAGCTGATGTGGCATTTCCTTTTTATGTAAGTGTGTCAGTGTGAAGTCGCACACTGAAGGCAGGTTGTACCATGGTGGTAAATTTTCATATTTTTGTGCAATATTCGGCAGGGCATCCAGTACTCCTAACTCTTCACATTTATCTTCAAAGCGCATTATTAGTGGCCGGATGGATTGTGGTTTATTGTTAAATAACCTTTTGGATGGGCACTTGGTAACAATGGGATAGCAGAGATGTTTAGGGAGAGAACGGGTTTTTAGGATGTACGTGCATGTTAGTGCGACTCTTCTATCCTCTAGTGTGGGCTCATTAGCTTCAACGTAAAGACTCTTTACCGGGGATGTTCTATAAGCTCCAGTTGATAGGCGCAAACCAAGATTATGAACAGGGTCCAGTCGTTTCAAGTAGGATGCTCTTGCCGAACCATATACCACACACCCGTAGTCTAGCTTGGAGCGCACCAAAGAGCGATATATTTGCAATAGGCATGCTCTATCGGACCCCCACCGTTTTCGCGAGAGTACCTTTAATACATTGAGGGCTTGGGATGCTTTCTTTTTCAGGTTGTTAATGTGTGACAGAAATGTAAGTTTCTTGTCAAAAGTGACGCCTAAAAATTTATGTTCCTGTTTGACTGGCAGTGTGGTTTGATTCAAGCACAGATTGGGATCGACCTGTAGGCCTCGTCGTAATGAGAATAAAACAGCTACTGTTTTTTGAGGGGAGAACTTGAATCCATTTTTCTCTGCCCAAGCAGCCAGTTTATTGAGTGTGATTTGTATTTGTCTCTCGCAGGACAGTATGTTGGAAGAAGTGTATGCTATCTGTATGTCGTCTACATAAACTGAATACATTACGGACTTAGGTATTACTTTGGCCAAAGAATTCATTTTTACTATAAAGAGTGTCGTACTTAAAATGCATCCCTGGGGTACGCCGTTCTCTTGGGTGAATGTCGTTGATAGAGTTGCTCCCAGACGGACTCTGAATGTGCGGTTAGTCAGGAAATCGTTCAAGCAGTTCAGCATCCTGCCGCGTATCCCCCTAGGTCTGCTAGGTCATGGAGGATGCCGAACTTCCACGCGGTATCATATGCCTTCTCCAAATCGAAGAAGACACCGATACAGTGCTGTTTGTGGATGAACGCCTCTCGGATGGTGTTTTCTAGGCGGACAAGGTGATCAGTGGTCGAGCATGCTTTCTTAAATCCACATTGATGTAAATCTAAGAGTCGGCGAGATGCAAGTGTGAAGGTCAGTCTAGTGTTTATTATGCTTTCGAAAGATTTAGCGATGCAGCTGGTGAGGGCTATCGGTCTGTAATTGTTAGGACTTGTTGGTTGTTTTCCGGGTTTCAGAAAAGGTACTATTATTGCTTTCTTCCACTCCTCAGGTATATTTCCAGTTGTCCATATTTTGTTAAAGAATTTCAACAATGCCTGCACGGCAGCCTCAGAGAGATGGGCAAGCATTGCGTAATGCACATTATCTGGGCCTGGTGCTGTCTTTTTACCAGAAGATAATGCCCTAATCAATTCCTGGAGTGTGATGGGTTGATTGTAGTCCTCGTGTATACCTGCTGCAAATGGAAGTTTTTGTTTTTCTGCTATTGCTTTGTGCTTCTGGAACGTGTTTGTGTAATTGGACGAACTGGAAACTTCAGAAAAATGCTCACCTAGTATGTTGGCCTGTTCTTCTAATGATGTTTGTGTCCCGGGTGTAGTCAATAGAGGAAGTGTGAAAGGGGTATGGTCACTACTGAATCTTCGAACTTTTTCCCACATTTTTTTTGAGGTTATTGAGCTGTTTATAGAGGACACATATTTCTGCCACGAGGATTTCTCGGCATTTCTCCGAACGAATCGCGCTCTGGCCTTGGCCCTCTTAAAGACAATCAAGTTCGCTGTGGGATACCGACGCAGAGAGCCCCAAGCTTTATTTTGTTGATTTTTTGCCAATGTGCATTCTTGTGTCCACCATACTTTATGTTTTTTGTGTACGAGTCCTGTTGTTTGTGGTATGGCTAGTGTAGCGGCCGATATTATGCATGTAGTAAATTTTTCATTAATTTCGTCTATGCTGAGATCTTCACAAAATTCTTTTTCTAGTGTGGCACTTGCTGTAAAAAGTGACCAGTCGGCGAGGTGAAGTTTCCAGCGCCGTGGTCTTGTGGGGATGACTGCAGTAGACGATGAGAGGCTGATGATAATAGGTAGGTGATCACTTCCCAGGGGGTCATTTAAAACATCCCATTTAAAATCTGTAAAAAGCGATGGTGATGCGAAAGCTAAATCGAGAAAGCTCATTTTTGCCGAGCTTGGGCAACAATAAGTTGCTTTTCTTGTATTTAAAAGACAGATGTTATTTGAGAGGATAAAATCTTCGATTGTTTGTCCCCTAGAGTCGCAGCGCTCGCTTCCCCAAAAAGGGGAGTGAGCGTTAAAATCCCCAACGACCAGATATGGCTCTGGAAGTTCATCTATCAATTCTTCTAGATCATGGACTGTTAGTGTAAAATGTGGAGGAATGTATACGGAACAGATTGTTAGTGTTTTATAGCTGACGATGCTGACTGCAACCGCCTCAAGTTTTGTATTGAGCTTGATTTCTCGAGCAGGGACGCCGCTTTGGACGACAATTGCGACGCCTCCTGAGAGTCGATTTGCCTGCTCGCGATCGCGTCTAAAAGTTTGATAATGTTTCAGGATATGTACATGTTGTGGACCAAGATTGGTCTCCTGAAGACATAAAACTATGGGTAACATTGACCCTAAAATATTTGTTATGTCACTATAATTCCGCATAAGTCCTCTACAATTCCATTGAATTAAGAAAGCCATGCTTGTGTTTTTAAAAGAAAATGAAAGGAGGTTTACTTATGAGGTGGGCCCGTTATGAGGGGCCTGTCTTTTTTTCGCTCAAGAGAGCTGTTCCGCCGCTGTAATGGAGGCGGAGTGGGTGTTGTATCCATCACCTCAACAGAGGTGCTGGAGGACCGCGCAGCCGCGGTTGTGTTAGTTTCAGGCCTCTCCCGACGGGGGGAGGTCCTGCGGGATGCCGACCCATGGACCGGCGGTCCCTGCTTTGGCAGTGACAGGGCAGCTTTCGCTGACCCTGCCTGGGGCGTGGATGGCCCTGCCATCGGCTCGGTGGGAGCGGCCTTGGCAGGTGCCGGAGTGCTGTGCGGTGCTACGCCCCTGCGCACCACATCAGCGAAGTTTTGTTTTGCTGTGAAGGAGAATGTGTTTGTAAGCGCAAAACGCCTTCTCGCTTCTTTAAAAGAAATGTTTTCTTTGGTCTTTATGGTGATAATTTCTTTTTCTTTCTTCCAGGACGGACACGCCCTGGAGTATGCAGCATGTTCTCCTTCACAGTTTGGACAGCACAGGGCTGCGTCACATAGATCAGACTGGTGATCCTTAGAGGCACATTTTGCGCAAGTTTTACGACCGCGGCAGCTCTGTGAGCCGTGGCCGAACCTTTGGCAGTTGAAACACCTGCGAGGGTTTGGTATGTATGGTCGTACATTGATTTTCAAATATCCCACGTCGATTGTGTCGGGCAGGGTGCTGGTGTTGAACGTCAGGATCATGTGTTTTGTGTCTATTTCCTTGTTGTCCTTCCGGATTTTGATTCGGTGGACATCTATGACGTCTTGGTCGATGAGCCCTTCGAGCATTTCTTTTTCAGTTATGTGAAGGAAATCATTTTCCGATATTACGCCTCGGACAGTGTTTAGTGAGCGATGAGGAGTCACGGAGACCGGGATTTCCCCTATGGACGTTAGGTTGGAGAGCTTAGAATGTTGGACATTGTCACACAGTTCGAGCAGTAAGTCGCCGCTGGCCATTTTTGACAGCTTATAATCAATGCCTAGGGTTTCAGTCAAGCACTTTGACACAAGGAATGGGGATATTATTCTTGCCTGTTTATCTTGTTGTTCACTGTGGATCACATGATATTTGGGGAAAGTTACTTTTCTTTTTTGAAAGAAGTTGTCTGCCTCGTTCCGCCCTCTTTTGAGAGAGCGATCAGGTTTTGAAAGTTGGGGAGCCATAAAAAAACTTTGTTTTTCGGTCATGGTGCCAGCCACCCACCACGGAGTCCAACAAGGGGACGGGACAGGAACTTGATAGCAAGTCCTGCCCACGCCAGCTGTACACCTCAACTATAACCAAATATGACGCAACTCAGGGTAGTTGGTCACACAAGGTTAACCCTCGCCGCCAGGAAAAAAGGAAAAACCAAGAAGTGAGTAGGATATAGGAGAGTTGTGAGACAGAGATAGGAAAGTTAAAGATGAAGAGGAGGATAGGAAAAGGCGACTGCCGATTCCCCCCGGTCGGGTCAGGCCGGAGGTGCCGTCTGCAGGAAGCTGGGGCCAAAGTGGTGTGTTGCTTCCGCCAAGGGGCCTTAAGGGTCCAAACGCTCGGCATCGGCTCAACCACCAGGATCCCCTTTTCCCCGGACACGGCGATGCCACGCACGGCGAGGCGCGGGTGCTCGGGTCCGTGGTGATGCACAGTTCACCATCATCCCCTTGCGGAGATGTCCCTGCGGATGCTCGGGAACCCGCGGTGTCGCCACTCACCGTCGCGACGCCTGCAAGCTGCAGGCGCCCCCCTGCGGGGTGGAGGAAAAGGTGAGGGGCGGGAAAGAAAGGGTGCAGAGGACGGGTGGGTTCGCTCATTCGCCCTTCCGCGAATACAGCGCTACCGGTCGTGTCACTGCCTAGTACTGGAAGCTGCTGCAGGGCGCAGTTTGCACTTCGCGGCTCTGGACAGTGAGAGAGAGAGAGACTCTTTAATGAAGAAACAGAGAATTTAGCCGGCGTTTCAATATCGCTGGCATGCTACTCTGCGTAGGGAGGGGGATTTGGGAGATAAAGACTGAAGGAGAGCAGCGTGGAAGAGGTGAAAAAAAACGAAGACAAAATGCAGCCATGAAATGGGTACTAAGGATGCAGTGGCGAGTATTGATGTAACCTATGGAATGATGGAGTGCATAGTCCGACGAATGGGCTGACGAAGTTCACTGCAAAAAGAATGCATGAAGGTAACCTGCAAGTGAATTAAGAGCTTATCGAGATGTCCAATGTCTTTTAAATATGTAGAAAGAAAGTTCATTGCAAGTCTCTGTTGCCTGAAGCAGGCTAAGGGGCCTAAAACTTTGTCCATTGTTAGGGGCACTGGGCAGAGCTTCTGCATGCAATGTTCATAGTACGCACGCTCGTTAGCATACGCAGGGCACTCAAGCAGGATATGTTCCACAGTTTCTATCAAAGCACAGTTGTCACAATGCGGACTGTTCATTTGTCCAAAACGGTATCGCAGGCCATTTGTATATGCAGCATTCAGACGAAGTCGGTGATAAAGTGTTTCGAGTTGTCGAGGAATTTTGGGTGAGAGTCTTGATCTAAGATGTGGGTAGATTGAGTGAAGAAATTGGTACTGATGTGTCGGCAAACTCCAAAGCCGATACGTTTCTTCGTACGCAAAACTTTTAGCCATTCGGGACGCGTGAGATTTCGTAAGAAAACTTCGAATGTATCTCTGATGTTGATGGCCCTTACGGGCCGCTTCATCTGCTTTTTCATTAGCCATAATGCCACAGTGAGCAGGTACCCACTGAAATGTTATGCAGTGGCCTGCGGCAATAGCTAAATGATGGATATACCCAATGTCCAGGGAAACTGGCTGGTGATTCGTTTTCTTCAGCAGGTTGGCCAGGATCTGCAGAGATGCTTTTGAGTCGGTGAAGATAACCCAACGGCCGGCGTTTCGACGCAGGATGTAAGAAACAGCTTCCTTAATGCCGTGAAGCTCAGCTGTTGTAGCGGAGGTCCTCCGCTGCAGCCGGTAAGAAAGGGCATGGCCTGTTGAGGGCACATAAAGGCCACAAGAAGTTTCTTTAGTAGTTGAACCATCGGTGAAGATATGGGTGTGCTGCGTATATTCTTCGATTAAGTAGGCGAGAGTAGCTTGCAGAAGTGCTGCCTGTGGCATGCGACTCTTTGCATTCACACCTGGAACAGACTTCTTCACCTTTAGAGGAGACAGTGTCCATGGAGGAAAGGCCAGAGGTAGTAGTTTCTGAGGCTGAATAATAGTAGGAAGGGGCAGGAGCTGCACTGCCTGGCCAAAGCTAGAGTTGCTGTGAGTTAGGTGGACACGGTGTAGGAAGTGCTTCTTCCCTTGCAGGACATGGCGGAGATGGGTACGCATAGTTTCCCGGGCGGCAATTACCTCTAGTGGGAGACATCCTGCCTCCGCTACTGTTCCTGATGCAGAGGAACCCTTTGGGAGGCCAAGACATATTCGCAGGCAGTTGTTCCGTGCGGCATTGAGAGTCTTATTGCTTGATGTAGATAATCTTTGAAGCACTGGTAGACAGTGGCGCAAGGTTCCTTCAACGTAGGCTTTTTCAAGCAGAAGCATTGATCGGCAGTTGCTACCCCACCTTGTTCCCGCCATGAACCTGAACACTTGCGATGCTGCAGTAATCCTCGCACGAGTTTTTTGATCTGAGGTGACCATGACAGATTATAGTCGATTACAACACCCAGGAATCGCTGAGATCGTACATATGGCAGCGATCGTCCGCCTAGGAGCAGCGGATATCGGGTCATCGTTTTTCTTGTAAACGCCATTGAAACACTTTTCTGGCGAGAGACGAAGACCTCTGGAAGCCAGGTACATCGAAATGTGCAATAGTGCTCTCTGAAGACGTTGCTGTGTAATATAGCGCGAACGTGACGCGGTCCAGATGCAGATAGCATCAGCATAAATTGTTATGCGGACCCATCGCGGAAGGTGTCTTCTTATGTGAATAAGGACAATATTGAACAGGAGAGGGCTGAGCACCGCTCCCTGTGGTACGCCCCTCTCCACTGTGTGAAAGCGTGTTGGACCGTTTGGAGTGGTAATAAAAATTTGTCGTTCTTTTAAATAATACCCAATCCACTTGTACAGCCTTCCTCCAAGGCCAAGACTGCCAAAGCCTGCGAGAATTGCATGGTGAAAAACGGAGTCAAAAGCGGCCTTGATGTCTAGGAAAACGGCTGTTGGGATGTACCCAGCATGAAGGTACTCCTGTATTGATGAGACGAGGGCGATGATATTGTCAGTCGCAGACCTGTTTTGACGGAACCCGTTCATTTCTTGGGGGAACTCATTTCGGCTTTCTAGGAACCAAGTTATGCGCTTGCAGATCATGCGCTCCATGAGCTTACCTACGCAGCTCAGTAGGGCAATGGGCCGGAATGATGCGTAGCTTGTTGGCTGCTTACAGGGTTTCAAAACGGGCACGATTTTCGCCAGCTTCGATTCTGTGGGGACCTCACCAGCCATCCAGGAAGAATTGTAATACTCCAGGAGTCGACGACGGGAGGTGTGGGGTAGCTTTGCAATGGCGTCATAGGTCACCTCATCATGACCCGGAGACGTGTGCCTGTTTGTCTCCGCGATAGCTGTGGATAGTTCTTCCATTGTGAAAGGCAGGTCTAACACTGACACTGCCGCCTTTGGGATGCCTGTTTGACCATCTGCGGAGAGTGTCGAATGCCCTGACCCTGCCGACAGCAGCTTGCAGTATTCTTCTGAGACTTCTTTTATAGATTTTTGTTCGTGAAGGGAGAGTGCAGCGAAGGGGTGGAGTTGTTGAAGTGGCGTGCGCATACCTCTAACTATCCGCCAAATATTGGTTACTGGTTTGCGCACATCCAGCGTAGAACAAAAGTCACGCCACTTTTGCCGACTGAGTTTATCCATGTAGCGTCGAATGTGACGTTGTGCCCGTCGGCATGCACGTAGGTCATCGAGGCTTTTTTGCGCAGAGCTTTCCTTTCAGCTCGCCTGCGTATAGCGCAAAGCCTTTGGAATGTGTCATCATTTGAAGGTAGGTTATCATTTTTAGCTGTAAGTTGTGTACTCGCCCTCAGGCAATACGCAATTGTCGATGCGAATTCCTCATTGCGAGTTGCCGCAGTAACTCCTCTGCTTACAGCGTCCTTGTATGCGTCCCAGTCTGTATATTTTATAAGGAATTTCTTTGGGTTCCTCTGCGCATGGAAGGCCGATATGAGGATTGGGTAATGGTCGCTTCCACGTGTCTGCAAATCAGTGCACCAGCCAAAGTTGTGGGCGAATGAACTTGTGACAAATGTCACGTCGATGCTGCTGGTAGTCGTCGGGCCTCGGAGGTAGGCGATGCTGCCTTCATTTAATGGCTGAACTGAATGCTTGGAGAGAAGTTTTGCAAGCTTGGCACCTCGGGCACATGTATGTGAGCTGCCCCAAATTTCATTATGAGCATTGAAGTCTCCGCAAATAATATGCGGAGAGGGCGTCCTTGCTATCAAGTCTTCAAGTCTCAAAGCATCAAATGGCGTGCCTGGCTCAAGATATACTCCAATCAGAGTGTACTGTTGTCCGGCAATAACTGTGACAGCGCATACGTATTCATTGTCGTTGTGAGGCGGGCCATCAACCGGTGAGGCCGGGATATCCTTGCGAAAGCCTATCAGCAATCTGCTGACGCTATCTGGTCGTTGTGAATGATGGAAATAGTATCCATTGAGTCGGAAAGTTTCCTCGACGCGTGATTCACAGATGACTATGAAGGGGAAGCGGTACGCTCGCACGAGCTGTCGGAAATCTGAGAGTTTAGAGCGTAGCCCGCGAGCGTTCCACTGGAAAATGGTGCATGTACGAAAGATGTGGATTGTCAGCTGCGGTGAAGCTCTCGCTGTGGAAGCCATGATTACTGAAGTGTGGTATTACGCCCGTGCGGAGCGTAGGAGACCGACACCAACGGCTCCGTTGAAAAAGGACAGCTTCTACTTCTGGGAGTCTTCCTGACGAGGGGTTTGCACGGATAAGAGCCCTGATTGCTGCAAACAGTGCCTGTCTAGCTATCTGTACCTGTGGTGTGCAGTCGCCGAGCGAATAACGCGTTTCGATAGCTTGCCAACAGGCTAACTTTGCGATGACGCCATATCAGTCCTGGTAAGTACGGTCGAATGTTTATCTGCTTGTATTTTGTAGAGGGCGGGTGGTGGTGGGGAATTGCTTACGCTCATGTTCACTTTTAGTAAAACAACTCAATTTCGCCCTCGCCAGTTCATGGATCTTAGAATAGATATTAATTGTCATGGTACAAATTGTGCAATGCGCCGTTGAATCTCCAGTAATAAGTTTTAGATACGAAGCAATTAGCTGTTTTCGACACAGTCGCCTTTCTTGAACTCTTGGCGGCGGGTGTACGTTGCAAAATGCATGCAACCTCAAGCATGAGTGCAGCTAATGCGGTCTTTGAGCTTCAGAGGGTGAGTCCTACTTTCTTTCAAAACCTTGATGATTGATCTGAGTGGTTGAAGTTTAGAAATTGATTAAACTGGAGTACAAACCTTTTTTATGATGAGGCACAAAGCCATATTTCATCTTTTTTCCAGACGCAGCTGAGTGGCGCGGTCAGGATTTTCTCTTCTTTTTAATGCAGAAAAAGGGACTGTTTTTACCCCCGAACTCGAGCATTAGCTCCCTGCTGCTACGGCCCTGCTTAACCTTCACCCGCAAACATTTTTCTAACGCTATTTCAAGTCACTTAATCCTCACGAGAGTTGACAACTTGCAAAATAGACCATTTGCAGAAATGTGTAAGTCAGCTTCTCCGCAAGGCTTGTTTTCCAACCAAAAGGTCTCGTTCCCGGACGACATTCTCGCATTTTTTGTGGAAACGAAAAGAGTGAAGTTCCCTCTTCTTAGTAAACTCAGGAATGTCGCCAGTCTACTTCAAAGTGGCCTGGAGAGAGCCATCAAGAGTACAATTGTGCTCATGCAGTCAACCTTCGGTAGCACTGCAGTAGAGGCTAGGCAGGGAATAGAAGGCAATGGGCCTTTGTTCCTGTGCGCCGGAAGTAGTGAGCTACCTCACGCTTAACTTTCTAAAACTTTTCTACTGAACAACACCGTCGCGCTAACTTCCTTCCCCCCTCCCCCGCGCACTCCTAGCCAGAACAAGGAACCACCCACTCCCCACTGCTCTGTGACGAATGACCGTATCCCTCCTTTTTCTGCCTACACTCTGCTGCAGGCAGTGGGCGGCCATCCGGAGTTTTCATTCGCTCGAAGAATGTGAGTGTCCTCTGGGTTCGAGACATTTACCACCGTCTTCGTTATCACTCTCTGTTCTTGCCACGAAAGGGGAGATGGGTTATTCGGTCCCGAAATGGATTAAGGGGAATCCAACCTTTTTCTGAAAATGCGAGACTGCTGTCTGTAAACCAGTACTTTTGGTCGGAAGACATCCTTTTGAAGAAGCTGACTTATTAATATTGCAAGTTGTTGCAGAAAGAAACGCACTATCTCAGTGCACATACGCTTTTGTTGCGCGCAGGCGGCAAAAATTCATCCACAGTTTTGCTAGCTAGCGCCACAAGCATAACTGGACAACAGCTGAACAAGAGCTCACTTCAGGTCATTTTGTTTGTAAAAAATGTTCCATGGTCATACACTGACTCTAACTAGATGGTAGCACCACTGCATGCACGATAGCAACGGGGTGAGTGAAGACGCCCTGCTTATCATTTTACAAGCGTCAAATATACCGCGGTACGGTTTCTTATGTCTTGCAGATTTCAGCTGCAAAATCGGGCCCCTTTGAATCAACGCCGAAAGAACGCTGTAATTAAAAAAAAACTAGGCTATTTACGGAAGTGGGAGCTGCGCTCTATACTTTCACTGCATGTGAGATACGTGTACTGCACACCAAATGTACGAGCCTTCTAGTTTTGTCTATCTGGTAGGGCATGCATGTTCTTCAATCAGTATCATGATTTGGTATCCAGAGCTCGTGTTGTTCATTCTTTTACTTATTTCTTGGCCTGTACAGCATGCTCGCTTGGAAAACACCACACATACGCCTTCGCGCTTCAGACCAAATTGTCGCAGATTAAATTTTGATCTTATAATTGCAATTTATGCGTTAAATGTGTGTACTGCCCGTCATGTTTCAAGGATTTCTTTTTGTCACACAGGTTCGCTTGGAGAATGGATGTCATCATGACGTTGACAGAAGACTGCTGAGTTATGTTGCCATTTTAAATTCAGTAAGAAATAAACCCTGTCGTGCATACTGGTGTACAATCACTGGAGTCCGAAACTGCACTCTAAAGTGCAGCACGGCACGTCACAATCTTACCACACTAACACGAACATTACCAGGAATGTGGAAGAGAAAAACATCTGTGAACTTGATGGCAGTGAGGTGCTTATCATGCCTTTTCAGCAAGCAGCTTTGTTCTGTAGGTGTATTGTAATGCTGCGTTTGGTTTCGATGTGTGTTATACATTAAAGTAGATGCACCATTACCGACACCTACAAACTGAAGTGGTTTTCTTTGCAGGCCCAAAAACGATCTTACTTACTTTAATAACAATGGATGCCTAGTATCACAGCGAACGTGTCTGTGCCTTACATTCGAGAAGTTGTAACAATACACTGTAATATGGGATACATTCCTCTGGACGGTAACGTTACCCGTCCAAAAGAGACGTAAGGATGCACCTAAAAGAGCAAAACATACACACTTTCAGAGCAATGTTATGCCCACTGACGTGGTGCAAAGTTGCACCATAGAAGCGTTGTAAAAAACTCATTAGGTAACTATAGCCCCTGCGAGGGTAAGCTTACGCTTACGTTGCCCTTCCTAACATGGCGTAAAGGTGCACCTAAAAGAGGAACCCATATGCTCTTGCATAGCAATTTTACGCCCATTGATAAGGTGCAAAGTTGCCCTGTAGGAGGGTTGTAGTAAGCTCATTAGACAGGATTAACTGTAGCCCTTGCCAGTATAAGTTTGCACCCTGGGATTGAGCATAAGCTTATTCCGAGTGGGCGCAAACATGCACCAGAAAGTGAAGCGTATGTTTACACTTTCATGGCCTAAGCGTTAGTCTTTCTGAGGAGGGGTAAAGTTAGTCATCAAGGGATTATACTTACACTTGGCCAGACGGAATAACATTACCCCGATAACAGCCTAAACATTACACTGTGCGCACTTAGTCCCCCGACGAAGGTGTAACGTTACACCAAAAGGGGGTCGCCGCAGCGTCAGTGGATTTACCCCATCAAAGGACTAAGACCACTCCTTTTTTTCTTAGAGTGCATCTATGTGCGCAACTCACTGCCGCACCTGCTTGTGAGTGTGTCTGACCTGTCGACGGAAGCGGCGGAGTGTTGTGCAGTGATTGTGCGCGTGCGCGACACAGACACGGCTGTCGCCAGTGTTTATGTGCGACCGCAGGTTGCGTGGGACGCCGCACAAATTGAAAAGCTGGCTGACCGCCAGAACTGTGACGCGGTGTTGTGCGGCGACTTCAATACACACCACACCAGTTGGGGATGCCACAGCACCAACCGCCGAGGAAGGGAGCTCTTCTCGGCTGCCCAGCGAGCGAGGCTTCGCATCATAAATAGCGGAGCGGCCACGCACGTACAGCGGGTGGGGCAGCACAGCGCGATTGACATTACGCTGGCCTCGTCCAACTGTGTATACAGGTGGGAGTGTGAGCCGGACACACAGGGGTCCGATCACTACCCAATAGTGCTCACCCCAGTACACCGTGATCAAGCCACCACGCGTGTGTATAGTGTAGTGCGGTGGGGCGAGTTTCGCGAGCGCTGCAGCACCAGGTCTCCTAGCGGAGTACTTTTTTTCGGACATGTGGCCCAGTGCGCGCGCGTGGCAACTGTGAAGTGCTCTGTGACTGTGGGTGATCCAGTCCCGGATATTAAACTGCTCAACGTGCGCGCTGCACGACGTGTAGCCCAGCGGCGAGCCATCCGCACTGGCAAACCAGAACACTGGACGCTGTACAATCGCCTGGACACCGTCTGTCGCCGCCATGCCGCCCGCTGCCGCAGACGGAGTTGGGCTCGAGTGTGTGGTGCACTGTGTGACTCACGTCGCCCTGGCCGTCCCTGGAGGATACTGCGCGCGATGCTCTACCCTGCTGTGCCTCGCTGCGCGGTCCTTACCATCGCCATCGCTCGCGGTATCAGCACGGCGCAGCTGACGGAAGCCCTGGCTGGCCACTTCGCGCCGCCTCGCTCGGCGCCGCTGGGCATCACGCTGTCCAGCCCCCGGGCTCTACCAGCACGGCTGCAGACAGAGATAGCCGAGCTCTGCAACGCGGATATCACCCCCCACGAGCTTGGCAACGTACTCGAGCGTCGACGGGGCAGCCGCAGTGCTCCCTGAGCGGACGGTATTACGTATCAGATGCTCCTCAACATCGAGAGCCACCAGCGCCCTGCGCTGCTTGCCGCCTATAACCAAATCTGGGCCAGTGGAGACATCCCGGAAGATTGGAGGAGCGCCCTGGTTGTGCCCGTCCGGAAGCCCGGGAAGCCGCTGAAAGCGCTTACATCTTACAGGCCGGTTTCATTGACCTCGGCCGCCGGGAAGACGCTCGAGGCTGTCGCACTGCTCCGCCTCGACTGGATCGCCACAGCGTGCAGGGCTCTGGCGCCCGAACAAAACGGATTCCGGAGAGGCCGCTGCACGGCGGACTGCATCTCCCAGGTGGTCTCGGCGCTCGAGGATGCCAGGGGACGAAGAGAGGTGTCATACCTCATCTTGTTGGACGTACGCAGCGCGTTCGATCTGCTGCCGCACGCCGTCGTCCTCGCTGCCGTGTGCTCACTGGGCGTTAGTGGCAAGCTGCTGGCATATGTGCAGGCCTTCCTTAGCGGCAGAACTCTCCGGGTGCGGGTGGCAACTCCATCAGCTCGCCCCGCTCCATCCATTCCGGCGTCCCGCAGGGAAGCGTGCTGAGCCCGTTCCTGTTTAACCTGGCGCTTGCACGGCTGCCCCACTGTCTCCCCGCTTCCGGCACCACGTCCAAATGGCTGTCTACGCGGACGATGTGGCGATCCTTGCCTCCGGTCCAACCTACGATGCCCAGCTGTCCGCGCGGCGCTACAGAATGCCCTGGATGCGGTCGTCAACCACCTGGGCAACATCGGCCTAAACATCTCGCCAGAGAAAACTCTGGCAATGATGGTGCACCTCCAGCCGAGCTACCACAAGAACACACCACAGCTCCACCTCTTCGGAAGCCCACTCCCTTGGCAGACCAGCGTCAAGTACCTGGGGGTGACCATTGACCACGCGCTGCGGTGGAAAACGGCGGTGCAAGGACTCCGAGCTGGGAATCGCCGCATCACTGGGTATGTTGCCCGCCTCCTCGCAGGCGGCGAGGGAATCTCAATACCACTCGCGAGGCAACTGTACGAAGGTATAGCCGTGGTGCGATCTCTCTATGCGCTTCCGCTGGTTGGGGTCCGCGCCTGGCAGTGGGAACAGCTGGATGCCGACCACATGCAGAAAGGCCCTGCGTCGCTTTGCGGGACTCCCCAACACCTCGCAGTTGGGCCCCACCTACGCCGAGCTCGGGGCCTGGCCGGTTTCACTACGGGCAGAGCGAGCGGCTCTCAATCACATCGAGCGACTTCACCGTGCGCAGGGCACAGCAGAACTCATAGCCAGGCTCCGAAATTCGCCGCACTCGGGCATGGGGCACGTGGCGCGCCTCTTTGACGAGTGGACGGCGCTAACCCGCTCCATCGCTCCACCTGCCCTGCCGCCGCCACATCGAAATCGGCCGCTGAGCATACAGACGGATCAACCGTGAGTGCGATCCAAGCGCGACACCCCCCGCTGTGCCATCCTTCAGGAGGCGGCCGAGCGTCTATATGGCGACTATGCAGACCAAGTGGTCCTCTACACAGACGGCTCTGTGATGGATAATGGAGAGTCCGCCACAGCGTCCTGCGCCGTCCCGGTTCTTGGAATCGAGCGACAGTGTAGAGTGCCGCACTGCCCCTCATCGACTGTGGCCGAGCTGGCTGGGCTCCACCTCGCCGCGGACATCATCGCCGGACAGTCTCGGATGACAGCTGTGGTGATAGCGAGTGACTCACGTGCCGCCCTCATGCAACTACGTCATCCCGGCCGCGGCACCCCCTGTGTAGCGAATCTGTCTGCCAAACTGTGTGCAGTGCGCGATCGCGGTTGTGACATCGTGCTGCAATGGGTTCCTTCGCACATTGGCCTGCCCGGTAACGAGGCAGCCGATCGGCTAGCGAAGAACGCGCATGGGGACAGTGCGATTCCCGAGAGCGACTCCGTGACGCCCTTTGACGTGGCCCGCAACACCATCCCCCGTAGGCTGATTGCACGACACCCGGATCCAACCCTCCGCGCCTTATAAGTTTCGTGGATTTCGGCACCAGGGCTAGACGTCTCCTGCTGCGTATCAGAGTTGGCTGTGTGTGGACTGCCGAACGCCGCCAGCGCATCGGAGGCGTCGGGGACGGACTCTGTGCTGACTGCGCCGCGCTGGAAACAGTGGACCACCTACTATGAGAGTGCCCCGCTTTCTCGGGACCACGAACCGCACTGCGCATAGAATATGGGGAGTTGGGGCGTCCCTCTGCTACCTCGGGCGAACTACTGTTCCCGGCCGCATCTGCCTGGGGAACGCACAGGCCTTTATTCCACCTGATCCACTTTATTGATAGGGCGGCCATTACCGGCCGCTTTTAAACTGACCCCGAGGCCGCGCGCATTCCTCTGTGTATGTAGTGTGAGCGCGCCGCCATCTCTTCGGGCGCCCCGACGAGCTCCCGCAGCGCAGGGACAGATCGGTATGCGCCGACTGCCCTCTCCCTTCCCTCCTCTCTTCCTGCCCTTTCCAACCAGACCCGCTTCCCTCTCTGCTCTCTCTTTTCTCCCCCTCCCGGCGCAGTCCAGTTGCGGTGTTCCCCTGCATAAGGAGGCAGTTACCTGGCTGCGCCTCCCCCTTCTCCCCCTCCCCCCCCCCCCCCCCCAGTATGAGAGTTCCCAATAACCACTTTAGCGCACCGCCAGCATCGCTCCGCGCGCCGAAACGGGCTCCCGCATCCCAAGGGACAGATCGGTATGCGCCCGACTACCTTCTCCCTTGCCTCCTTTCCTGCCCCCCTCTCCAAACCCCGATATCCCTGCACACTGCGCTTCCCCTCCCCTTCCCTACCTACTTCCCGTACGAGCGCCCCCCCCCCCCAAATAATAACCTCTTTTTGTGGTCACGTGGTACTTTTTTCCCTTCCTCGGCGACCTGCACCTAGGCCTAGTAGGCTGTGCTTCGGCATCGCCATGGTGTGCGCGTTGAAGCTCGAAATAAACACTTCGTGACACCGCCATTGCACTGCACAGGTCTTGCATCGGTTTGCAGAGCCGCCGCAGGAATTACAAACGCATGCAAAAACCACAAACAGCTCGAAATAAACACTCCGTGACACCGCCACTGCGCAGATCTTGCATCGGTTTGAAGAGGCGCTCTGTCAACTTTGTCAACGTAGATGATTACAGAATTCAACTAGTGGAACTATCGCTCGCCACTGCTGAACGCGGCGAAGTTTGCAGTCGCTCTGAACACTGGTAATATCAAGATGTGGCCAATATTACACGCTTCGCGACATCGCTGCCACTGCCCAGGCTGCGCTCCCCAGTTCAGTCGATGGATGGCCATCTTGCCCCGGCAGGGCAGAACCGAGGCGGAGGGAGGAGGGGCTCGGACGTCACTGACGTCACGGGAAAAGCAGCCAATAGCAGCAATCCAGTCGTCGGCCGGATGCCCTCGTCCGCCAGAAAGTTGAAGTTGACCAACTTTCCATCCGTTCGCCGAACGAGGCGAATCCGCCAGGCCCGCTCGCGAAGCGGACGAGGCGGAAGGCGCTCCGAAACGATCGTACAACGGCCCTTAGCGTTTTTCCTCCATAAAAACGCAGCCGCCTCGGTCGGCTGCGTTTTTATGGAGGAAAAACGCTAAGGCGCCCGTCTGCTGTGCGATGTCAGTGCACGTTAAAGATCCCCAGGAGGTCGAAATTATTCCGGAACCCTCCACTACGGCACCTCTTCTTCCTTTCTTCTTTTACTCCCTCTCTTATCCCTTCCCATACGGCGCGGTTCAGGTGTCCAAAGCTCCAATTGTGCGCCAAAATACAGTTCTGCAATTTCATCGTACCAGCTTTTGCAAATTCTTCCGGACAACCGAAGGTTCGTTCGCAGTGCAACCGTGCACGAAGCTTGGATACTGAATTAAATTTTGTCTCATATCAAGTTTCACTTCAATACGTACGTGGTTCCACCACGCATGATGCGAAACCAGAATTTTGTGCGACGAGATCAAGAAAGTAACATGTGCCGTCGACTTCTAAAAATGGCCTCCGAGAATTTTACCATCTCGGAGGCCGGAGTGAACTCTGCCACAAAAAGCAACTGCACTCTACGAATGCTTTGCATGCTGGGCTTCGGCCCACAGTGCCGTGTTACATTTGTCGTGTTTGCAATAATCCCTGCACACCAACACGGAGTCAATACGTGCGGAAAACACGGGTAGAAATTGCGGAAAGAAAAATTTCACTCCAAGTCAAACTGTAGTCCTTCCATATCGAGCCGGTTTCATGCCGTATATAGTCGATCACAGCCAGTTGTGTCAAAGGAAGGATTCTTTTTGCACTAGCTCGCGAGCATAGCTCATGCGTGTTTTCTGTTGTCGAGGGGTCTGCTGCATTGGAGATGTATCTGCTGATTCAGTACGAAAACGAATCAGACAAGCACGTCGTGCCGCACCACTCCATCTTTAATTTCGCTCCTAGAGATAATAATAATTGGTTTTGGGGGGAAATGAAATGGCGCAGTATCTGTCTCATACATCGTTGGACACCTGAACCGCGCCGTAAGGGAAGGGATAAAGGAGGGAGTGAAAGAAGAAAGGAAGAATAGGTGCCGTAGTGGAGGGCTCCGGAATAATTTCGACCACCTGGGGATCTTTAACGTGCACTGACATCGCACAGCACACGGGCGCATTAGCGTTTTTCCTCCTAGAGATGGTGAAGATTTTGATCGGGAATGCTACTTTGAAGCGTTTTGGGAAGGGGACGGGGCTACGCGGGTGGCTACTGCAACGCCCGCATCCTTCACATGACAGGTAAGGAGACACTACCATGTATACTGTGCAGTTTACTTCTTTGCATGAATCGAGCATCGCACGATTGCATTTCTGTGCTAAATTTACAGAAACGGAGGAAGAAATGGCGGCATGGCGCGTGAGCAGATGCAAGCCATCCCGCAAGCACGGTGACGAGCGGCCGCCAAAAAAAAAAAACACGGTTAGGGAACAGATTGCCATTAGGTTGACGCGCGCATTTAATTACGCTCAGAAGTCTGTGTTAATTTCTGTAAAATAGTGTTTTTGAATTTCTTAACTCGTGGGCAGCTACATGTCATAGTGGCCTGGAAACTTGTATATTTATTTGCGTTAGACACAAGGAGGTTATAAATAGAATTGCTGGAGTGTAGGGGGTGCCCGCTAGGTGAAGCCTTATGCCGCCATCTTACCATGGGCAGAAAGTCCGTCGGCACCGTCGAGTTCGCGTGGCACGGTTTGGTGTGGCCGCTTGTTTGCTTGCTTTGACATCCGAGGAAGCGTCGTGGGAAAATGGTGGCGTCGTGCGTTGCCTATGGATGCGCTCACAGAGCGAAGAAGGGTTCAAGAATTACATTCCACTTGTAAGTACACTAAAACTAATTCAAAAAACGCGTACTATTGTTGCTGTGCTTCACCTTGTACTCTGACTGTGGCCATGGATTGAGATTCGCAGTTCCGTTGACAGGTTTCCAAAAAATGAAGAGTTGCGAAGCCTGTGGAAGCAAGCTGTTCGAAGAGAACACTGGGAACCAAAAGACGGAGACCATTTGTGCTCCGATCATTTCGCCCCAGAGTGCTTCTCACACTGGGCAAACAACGCGACTGAGACTGGGAAGCCTACCGACTGTATTTCCGTCGTTTCTGCAACACCTACGAAAACCGGTAAGCACCGCTTGGAGATTGCATTTCTTAGTTATTTATGCCGGATGTGTGAACAGCTCGATGGGAGGCACGCAAAATATACCGTGCGCATGTTTCGGTTTTTCTTTTGAATCTCATTTTTTGCTTAATCGCGCAGCTTTAAAGTTACTGTGCGAAGGCCCATTTATTGAAAACATGAACCACAGGCATGAACGTTTCAAGCGTTTTACGTTAAAATTTGCGGATAGTGGTCCGTCATTCGCTATATATTGCTTATGCTCCGACAATGAAAAATGCAGTCTGAAACTCAGGTGTAAAATTTAGTACACATAAATCAACAGGATAAAAAAGAATGATTATGGGCTTGGTTTGCAGTAATGGCATTTGTTATTTTCGTTCAGCTGTCACGTTTGCTTTTCAGCACACACTCAAACGGTCGTATTTTTTTTATCTTGCTTCATGCGATTGCAGTGTGCATAAACGAATACTTTGAACCACGAACTTGGAATTTTTTATTGCAGATGAAAAGGAAGCGATCACCGCCGAAACCCAGAGGCTCAGAGGCTGCTGCCAACATTGAAGACATCAATGACATGGAAGAGGTAGTGTCACATTCGCCAACAAAGCAACAGTACAAACAACTGCCGCATTCATCTGATGAAAAACTTGCGCATCTACAGAAGCGAGTGAAAACTGCAGAAGAGCAATCGACGGCTGACGAAGAGGATCGAGACAGCCCAAGAAATAATGAAATCAATCAAAAAACAGAAGCTATTGTCTGAGGAGGGCTTTCGAGTCTTCGATGCTACTTTCTCTCCTGATATTGAACAGCTGCTCTGCAGGGCAAAGACAAAAAAAGTAGCCCAGTACCCTCCGGAACTACGTGCTTTCACCCTAACTCTCCACTTCTACTCCCCGGCTGCCTACGAATATGTCCGTTCGAAATTCAACGACGCCCTACCAGCAACCAGGACATTGAGAGAGTGGTACAGATCTGTTGACGGAAACCCAGGTTTCACGGCTGAGGCGTTCTCCTTTTTAGAAAAGCTTGCCGAAAGTCGGGGTGAAAAGCTTTTCTGTTCTCTGATAGTGGACGACATGGAAATCAGGAAACATGTTGAGGTTGTCGGCGACAAGGTTGTCGGCTATGTGGACTTTGGGACAGGCGTACAAGACGACAGCCTTCCTGAGGCTAAAAACGCATGTGTATACATGCTAGTTGGATTGAACATGAGGCTGAAGTGTCCCGTTGGCTACTTTTTTATTGACTCCCTCACAGGAGCAGAGAGGGCTGAGCTTACTGGGCAATGCATTGATAGGTTGACATCCATTGGAATTGAAGTAGTCTCTGACATTAGACGGTGCTGCATGCAATTTTACCATGGCTAAATATCTAGGTGCCGAGCTGTGACATAGCTCTGGGCCTTTGTCAGCAAGTTTCAAGGACCCAAGTGACTTATCCAAAAGTGTGCACATTATTTTAGACGCCTGTCACGTGGCAAAACTGATCCGCAACTCGTTAGCAACCACAAGTCACTTGGTTGATAACGACGGCAACTTCGTGAAGTGGGCGTACATAAAGACGCTTGATGCCTTGCAGCGCGAGGAAGGGCTGCGGCTTGGTAATAAGTTGACCAATGCACACGTTCAATGGGAAAAACACAAAAATGAAGGAACGGCTTGCTGTGCAGGCACTGAGCGCATCAGTGGCTGATGCTTTAGACATTTGCGAGGGCGTGCTGAAATTGCCACAATTCAAGGGAGCACGAACTGCTGCAAGGTTTATCAGGATTTTCGATCAGCTGTTCGATATTCTAAACTCCCGACACCCTCTCGCCAAATGCGGAAGCAGAATGAGGGTTGCTGGAAGTCGTTCTTCTCCGGGGCTCGGACATACATAACGTCACTGAAGGATCCTACCGGTCGGCTTGTCATAGAAGGACCAAGGAAAGTTGAGTTGAGTTTAATGGTGCATAAGCCACTAAGGCTATCATGCTCAGGCTCAAGGTATAAGAAATTGTTTTCTGTAAAATGTTACAAAGGTATAAAAATATGGCGGTGTAGAATGCCTAAAAGGTAATAACCTTCTGCCCAGTATTGAGAGCAAAACAAGATATTAAAGGTTTCAAAGGAGGCTGGGTACCCTCATCAGCCGTCCTTGGCTGGGCAAGGACTGGAGGCCCCCAACCAATCAAGATAAAAACCTGAGCCCTTTTCACTAGAATGCAAAAGTGGCTGAGGTGCATCAGGCAAAGTACTGGGTCATGTTTTACATATCTTTAAGAACACCAGCTTCTGTTAAAAAATCTAAAAATGCAGGACATGTCCACAGTTGCATTTTCACATAAAATCAGTGATGGATGAAAAGGGATGCGTTGGTTATAAAACTGAGAGAAGCACTTTTTCCGTAGCTTATCTAGTTTAGAACATGAAATTAAAATGTGACTGACTGTAAGTTCGTCTCCACATGTACAAACTGGTTTGTCTTTTGTTAGCAGGACGTTGTGAGTAATGTGTGTGTGGCCTATATGGAGGCGACAGATAATGACTTCGTTGAAACGTTACTGATGCACACATGACTTCCATTCACCGAGCACTGGTTTTATTAAGTGTACCTTGTTATTTAATTCGCTGTCCCAAGAGGACGGCCAAATTTTCCTTGCCTTACATTGTAGTAATTTCATGCAATCTTTAAAGGGCACATTTGCATTCTTTATTAGTTTGCCAGAAGCTTGAGCAGCAAAACAAATCTGCTCTTTCAATGCCCTTTATGCCTACATGACATGGTACCCAACAGTCTAATGTTTTGTCCTTTTTCTATTGCTGTTGTAATATTGTGTATAAGGTGCTGTTGTACGCGAATACATTTGTATTGCTTTTATCTGTGAGATGCAACACATATATATATGTAAAAACTTGCATTTAACATGACTGAAAAACCTTCACGCTGCCAATCAAACAGGGGCAAGGGCCTTGTCAAGCTGCTTGTAGCAGCTTTTTTGCTCTTGTCCCACCATTCCTTTGTCACACGCGGAAGAATGCTGAATAAAGATTTGATTTGATTTGATTTGCATTTCTGGAATGAATGGCTGTAAGCACACTTAGCGAGTCTGAGTAAATAATACTGTTGGCGAGGTTCTCATTTACTATTTTTTCTACGGATACACAGATAGCGTAACATTCCGCAGTGAAGATTGAAGCACACTGTGGAAGTCTTACTATTTTGTACCAATTCCCGTGTACCGCTGCACTTCCAACGTAAGCGTCTGTTTTGCAACCGTCTGTATAAAAGGCTGCGTAATTACTGTATTTTTCTTCAAGTGTGAGGAATTCTTGTATGATATGTTCTTGCGGGATTTGTTTTTTACGGAAGTCTGTAAGAGTGAGATCACAGATCTCCGGAAAGGTGCACCATGGCGGAAGTGGACCTCGTCCTCGAAAAATGCTTGGCAATATGTCTAGTACGCAAAGGTTCTGACATGTCTTCGAATCGTAAGAGCAGTGGACGGGCAGCTTGCGGCCTATTGTTAGAGTATTCTGGATGGGCACTCTGTAGCGATGGGGTAACAAATATGTTTGTGCAGTGAACGAATTTTTATAATGTATGAGCATGTGAGCATTGCTCTTCTGTCTGTAAGTGACGGCTAGTTGGTTTCAAGATAAACACTGCTTATAGGTGACGTCCTGTAAGCACCAGTTGAAAGGCGTAAACCTGAATTGTGCACTGGGTCGAGTCGTTTCAAATATGATGGTCTTGCTGAACCATATACTATACTGCCATAGGCTAAGCAGGATCGTACCACAGAGCGGTAGATTTTTAAGAGGCTTGCCCTGTCAGAACCCCAGTGTTTATGTGAAAGGACTAAGTATATTCAGTGATCGGGAAGTTTTCTTTTTTAATGCATTAATATGAGGCAGGAAAGTGAGTTTTTTGTCAAATGTTATACCAAAAAACTTGTGCTCTTTTTTTACGGGCAACTCGGTGTCGTTCAGATGTAGGGTCGGGTCTGCCTGTAATCCTCGTTTTAATGAGAACAGAATTGCCACTGATTTTTGTGGGGAAAACCGGAAACCATTTTTATCCGCCCATGCTGCTAGTTTATTTATTGTCAATTGCATTTGTCTTTCACATGTCGATACATTCGAGGATGTACAAGCTATTTGAAGGTCGTCTACATAGACCGAGTACATAACAGACCTTGGGATTATTTTCGTAATAATTGGTTTTGGAGGGAAAGGAAATGGCGCAGTATCTGTCTCATATATCGCTGGACACCTGAACCGCGTCGTAAGGGAAGGGTAAAGGAGGGAGTGAAAGAAGAAAGGAAGAAAGAGGTGCCGTAGTGGAGGGCTCCGGAATAATTTCGACCACCTGGGGATCTTTAACGTGCACTGACATCGCAGAGCACACGGGCGCGTTAGCGTTTTTCCTCCATAAAAACGCAGCCGCCACGGTCGGGTTCGAGTCCGGGAACTTCGGATCAGTAGTCGAGCGCCCTTACCACTGAGCCACATTCGTAAGAGTTCATTTTCACAACGAAGAGAGTTGTGCTTAAAATGCAGCCCTGAGGTACTCCGTTTTCCTGAATGAAATTTCTCGAAAGGGTTGTACCCAGGCGGACATGAAATGAAAATTAGATAAGTCTTTTAGGCAGTTCAACATTCTCCCTCGGATGCCAAGCTCGGCAAGGTCTTGAAGAATCCCGAACCGCCAGGCCGTCTCGTATGCCCTTTCTAAATCGAAAAATACAGCGAGACAGTGTTGCCTATGAATGAAAGCTTCTTGGACAGTATTTTCAAGACGGACTAGGTGATCTGTTGTGCAGCATCCCTTTTTAAAACCACACTGATGGGCATCAAGAAGTTCACAGGATTCAAGAAAAAACGTTAATCTTATATTAAGGACACTTTCAAAACATTTTGAGAGGCAACTAGTCAGGGCTATGGGTCTGTAACTATTAGGAGAGGTTGGAGGTTTTCTGGTTTAAGGAACGGTACTATAATAGCTTTTTTCCAGGCTTCGGGTATTTTTCCTGAGACCCATACCTTGTTAAAGAATATTAAAGTGCCTCTACAGCAGGCTTGGAAAGATGGGCAAGCATTTCATAGTGTATTTGGTCGGGTCCAGGAACAGTTTTCTTACCGGCAGACAGTAGTGTTGATTTCTTGGAGTGTAATAAGAGTATTATATTTTTCATTAGTACATCCACTTGTTGGGGGCCTTTGTTTTTCGGCTATATTTCTGTATTTAAGAAATGACTGCGTATAGTGTGCTGAACCGGAAACTACAGCGAAGCGCTCCCCCAGTATGTCTGCCTGTGCCTCTAAACTCGTTTGCGTGCCGGGTGTTAAAAAGAGGAATTGTGAAATGTGAGTAGCGGCCATTTATTTTCGAACTTGCTCCCAAATTTTTATTGATGTGGCTGTGCTCTTTATAGAAGAGATATAAGTTTGCCATGATGTTTTCTCGGCCTTGCGCCGGATACGCCTTGCATGTGCTCTCGGCTTTCTGAAAAAAATAATGTTCTCATGAGTTCGGTAGCTGCGAAAGACGCCCCAGGCTTTATTCAGTAGTTTTTTTGCCTCCTTGCATTCTCGTGTGTACCAAATTTAGTGGTTTTGGTGCACGACTCCTGTGGATTTAGGAATTGATACATGTGCAGCAGAAAGAATGCATGTTGTGAACATTTCATTTATCTCATCTATGCGGTGGTTTTCTAAAGTTATATACTGTAAACTTGCTGTTTCTTGAAACAATGCCCAATCAGCTAAATGTAGTTTCCAACGCTGCGGTTTTGTTGGAATAATTGTTGGCGAGGATGACAGAACTATTAAAACAGGGAGATGATCGCTTCTATATGGATTGTCTAAAACACTCCAGTTAAAATCGCTAAAAACAGACAGTGAACTAAAAGACAAATCTAAAACACTCATTCTTCCTAAGGATGGGGAACAGTATGTGGGTTTTCCCGAGTTCAGTAAACAGACATTAGTGGATAGAATATAATCCTCGATGAGCTGCCCTCTAGCGTCCGTTTTCTCGCTTCCCAAAAAACGAGAATGTGCATTAAAGTCGCCAACTACCAGGTATGGCTCTGGTAGCTGATTTAAAAGACTGTCTAAGTCAAGGAGTGTTAATTTCAACTGTGGCTCAATATATACAGAGCACACTGTAATCGTTTTATGTGCAAGCAGACTGCCTGCTACTGCCTCAAGTCTTGTTTTCAGTTTAAGCTCACTAGCCGGGACATCGTTTTTGACTATAATTGCCACACCTCCTGACAGGCTGCTAGCCTGTTCTCGGTCGCGGCGAAAAACAGTATGATTCTTAAGAAAAATGTTTTGATGCCCTAAATTTGTCCCTTGTAGATATAACACAACAGGAGCGTGTGCTCCTAGGATCTCTTTTATGTCACTGCAGTTATTCATAAGTCCTGTACAGTTCCATTGCATTATGAAAGCCACCTTAATTTTGTTTTCCTATGTAGTTAAAACTAGATAAGTTATTTGTGGCCCCTTGATTAGGGGCCTGTCTTTTTTTGACCGATCCAGAGAGCTCTGCCGACCACCCGACGTGGATGGCACGGGGGTGCCAGGTCGTGTCCATCGCCTCTGCAGAGGGGCTGGACGACCGTGCGGAGGGCACGTGGACGTTAGAGTTGGACCTCGACCTGTGGGAGGAGGTCTTGGGGGCCACGGACACGGGGGTCTGCGAGGCCTCTGTAAGGCCGCCGAGCTTATCCAGCTGGATACCTTTGCAGGAAGCGGGACGCCAGCACACGCGGAAACCGCTCCCCAGTATAAGCGAGAGCCCCCGAGTACATACGGGGAATGAAAATGGTCGCTTGACGCACAGACCCCCCCCCCCCCCTAACGACGTTGGCTATCACCAGGAAGGCACCCGCAGCGTCCCGCCGTGCCTCATGAACCAAAAGCGCATTCGCAGGAGAGCCGTGACGGACACCTGTCATCGCGGACAGGCAGTGCTCACCAAGAATGTGGGAAGACAGGGGCGATCCTTAATCTGATTTCCCGGAGCGACAGACAAACCCTTTCATGCTTATTAGCTGTGTCCAGCCATCGGTAGCGCGGCAGCATCGTGGGCCCTTTCGCCCCCTCCTCTGTTGCTGACGGGCGACGCGGACCGATGATGGGTGGCGGTATGCCTGAGGCAAGGATTAGCTCCGAAGGGAGAGCGTGTGGATACTCTCACTTGAGACAGCCGTGGCGTATTTGTTTTTTATTTAGTTTGTGTTGTTAACAAGACCCTGGGTTCGAGGCTAAGCTCAACCCAATAGGTTGTCCCCATCTCTCAAGTTATTTTCAATTGGAGAATTGAGGCTTAGGGCGGGCCACTGAAAAAGACCGCCCTTTGTCCTTTGTTAAGTGCTTAAAAGCACATGTAAACGGATGCAGTCCAGTCCAGTCTGAGCTGGGGCTCCATGCTTAACATGTAACGTGATGCTACTTAAGCTAACCTGCTCGGCCGATGAGTAAAGTAGCGCAAAGCTTGTTCTTTTGTTAATTCAGTTCTGCTTTTTCCAGTTTAACTCTCTGTATATGTATGCTGTAAATATATTATCTGCTGTCATCTTCTACAAGCTCGCCGCCTCCTGTCCGTCTTCCAAGCCGAATGACACTAGAGGAAGGGTTCGTAAACTTTCCTCGAAGAAACAGACGACCTTTGAAAATCTACTGCCTCTTTTTGGGTTGGCGGGGTAGTGTTACCTACTCCACCTGGGGGCGCGGATGGCCTCACCACAGGCTCACTGCGAGTGGCCTGGGCAGGTGCCGAAGCCTGTTGTGGTGCGCCGCGCCCACGCACCACATCGGCAGTTTGTTTTGGCTGTGAAGGAGAATGTGCTTGTTTGTGTGCATCACCTTCTTGCTTCTTTGAAAGAAATGTTTTCAGTAGTTTTGAGTGTGAATATTGCTTTTTCTTTCATCCAGGACGGACACGCCCTGGAGTATGCAGCACGGTCTCCCTCACAGTTTGCGCAGCGTGGGGTGCCGTCGCAGTCATCGGAAGAGTGATCTTTTGAAGCACATTTTGCGCAAGTTTTACGACCGAAGCAACTCCCTGAGCCGTGGCCGAACCTTTGACAGTTAAAGCATCGTCGAGGGTTAGGAATGTAGGGTCCCAGATTTAATTTAAATAACCCACTTGAATTGAGTCTGGGAGAGTACTATGTGCAAATGTCAAGACTATGTGCTTTGTTGGTATTTCTTTGCCTTCTTTTCTTATTTTTACCCTGTGGACATCAACAACGTTTTGTTCAGCAAGCCCATCTTTGATTTCTTGTTCAATGAGGTGCAGAAAATCATTCTCTGAAATTGCACCCCGGACTGTATTGAGGGATTGGTGGGCAGATATGGATACAGGGATGCCACCCATGGACACAATGTTGGAAAGTTTTGAGTGTTGGATGCTATCTCGGAGTTCCAGTAAGAGATCTCCTCTGGCCATTTTTGTAACCTTGTAGCCAAAGCCCAAGGCACCCGTCAAACATTTTTCTACAATGAATGGGGAGATTATTCTCGCAGATTTGTCACTTTGCTCACTATGAATCACATGAAACTTAGGAAAACTTGGTTTCTTTTTGTCATGAAATTTTGAGTTACCTCGGTCCACCCTCTCTTGTGAGGGCGATCAGTTGCTGAAAGAAGGTTTGCCATAGGATAAGTGTGTTTTTCGGCTACGGTGCCAGCCACCCACCATGGAGCCCAACTTGGGGACGGGACAGGAACTTGCAAACAAGTCCTACCCTCGCCAGCTGTACGCCCCAACTATAACCCAATATTACGCAACTCAGGGTGGTTGGCCACACAAGGTTAACCCTCGCCGCCAGGAAAAAAGGAAGAAACTAGAAGTGAGTAGGAGACAGGAGAGTTGTGAGAAAGGGGTAGGAAAGTGAAAGATAGAGGGGAGGATAGGAAAAGGCGACTGCCAATTTCTCCCGGTCGGGTCAGGCGGGAGGTGCCGTCTATAGAAAGCTGGGGCCAAAGTGGTGTGTTGCCTCCGCCGAGGGGCCTTAAAGGTCCAAACGCTCAGCATCGGCTCAACCACCAGGATCCCCTTTTCTCCGGACACGGCGACGCCATGCACGGCTAGACACGGGTGCTCGGGTCCGTGGTGATGCACTGTTCACCATCATCCCTTGTAGGGATGTCCCTGCGGATGCTCGGGAACCCGCGGTGTCGCCACTCACCGACGCCTGCAAGCTGCAGACGCCCCCCTGCGGGGAGGACCAAGGAAAACAGGATTCGTTAGTTTCCTTGTTTGCATGGAAAGTGTTGGAAATATATTTGATCAGCTCGTGAACCAGGGGCCTCTCAACTACATCTTGACACATAAGATGAGCCAAGACCACATTGAGACATTTTTTGCTTGTGTGCGAGGTCGAGGAGGCTTCAACAATAACCCAACTGCATCTGAGTTTATGGCCTCGTATAAGCGCCTTCTTGAGCAAACTGAAGTTCGATCTTCAAGTTCTGGAAATTGTATGCAAGACTGTCTCTATCCTTAGCAGGTCAGTCATTGCTCAGGAAAGTGCCGACCAAGCCATCACTGTGGAGAGACGGTCGGTTATTCAGCAAGAAGACCATAATTACACGCACCGCATAGACTTTCCTGAGAGTCTCTCAGTGTTTACAAATTCAGTAGTGCCATATATTGCTGGCTTTGTTTCCAGAAAGGTGGCGGCAGGTTCTTCTTGCGAAGAGTGTGTGATGGCCCTCCAGTCAGAAAAACAACCACCTCTTGTGAGACAAAAAAGCTGCGGCGGGCTTGTTTCACCATCACAGGACGTGCTATCGATTTGCACAGCGACAGAAAAATGGTTGCGCCGGCTGCAGGCTGAATGCAGGAACTTCAAGGCCATCCACTCGAAGTCAAAACATATATTATTGGAAGTGGTGAGCCAGGCGTCATATAAGAAGTGGTTCTCTGCGCTAGAAAATCACATCCTTGACTGGGATGCCCTGGACAACCACATCTACAACTTATGCAAGAAGGCAGTGGAATTGTACATTATTATCAGGCTACACCACATGATGAATGAAAAAAACCGAGCAATGTGTGCAGAAACATTCAGGCCCGTTCTTCAAGGTTAATATTATTCAAGAACCAATGAGAACAAATGGGATGTTCGGTAGTGCTGCACACGCGGGAGAGAGCTGAAATAAACTACATTTTCTCACAAGTGTACAAAACAGGACTTGTAAGTTAAAATCATAGCGCAAAACAGACTTAAGTGAGAGACAAGCACGGCGTTGCGTGTGCGTTTGCTTTTTCGTCCTTGACTGCTTTGCGCTATGACTCTGAGGTGAATTTTTTTTATCGCGCCTTTTCTGGCGAAGTGTTAATGTCACCACATCTTGTTTACAGTGTCTCCCTTGACAGTGTAAAACCATCACTGTGGAGTATTTAGCGAAGGAGCGGCCGCAACCTCTAAGCGAGAAATTTTGTCGAAAAACTACAGAAAATCTCACATAATCTTACATAGCTGCCCCCTTTCAGCGAGGAATTTCGTCTAAAAACTACAGAAAAGCGTACATATTCTAAAATAAAGTAAGAAATGCACTGCGCAAATAAGACAGTCTATCGCCCTCTCCAAAAGTTGCTCATAAATCTGCTCCAGGTCTGCGAATACGACGGCTGAAAGAAGCTACCAGTGCGCTTGACAGCATTTCTTGCCCATGGCAAGCTGCCGCAGGCTTCACCTCCGCGCGTACGCTGGTATAGGCGGCCTCCACTCCAGCAATTATATTTATAACCTCCTTGGTTATAAACACAACGTGCAAAGGTGAGCAGGTTTGTCTAGAACGCTTTATCGGTGTGCAGCGGTAGAAATAACGTGAAACCATACCACAGATGTTTTGTTGAGGGCACTGTGCTTGTGCTGTTATCCTTAGTGTGGGAATGCCACAGCACTTGACCGAGAGGGCTACTCGTTAAAACCACTGCCTGCTTTAAAATTTGGCATCGGTCTGTAGAGCACAGCTTAAGCGCTCTAGATATGCCCTGCTCACCTCTCTACTTCCTAAGCAGTCAAGCCGATCTCGAGCCGACTGTAATGGCAGGTGCCAGTTATATTATCACGACTCGGTAGATTGTTAGTCATTGCTGTTTAGGTACAAACAAAAGTTAAAATGTACAATTGTTTGAAATGCTGTGCACTGTTAACTTCAGGAACTGCACTCACTCAGTCATGACTTTTACTGCAAGATTTTTCTTTTATAAGCCTCTGGTGCAGACAAATAGTGTCAAGCACTTGTAGTGTACCAGTATCTGGGGCTGTTTCGTAAACCCATGTTTGCTTACTGATTGTGCTGCACAGGCTAATGCAATTAATTGCTTGTCCGGAATTGTGAAAGGTCTCATTATATGAGGCTAGTAGCAAAATGAGCAGTGCACCATGTAATGAATGTAAGGGTTGAAAGTAGTGAACTGGGTGCTTATGTCTCAGGCAAAAACGGACAAAGCTGCGAAAGCAGTGACGCAGCTCCGGGAAGAGGAGCAGCTACTTGCTCCGGCCTCAACTTATGAGGATAGCACAAAGGACAGTATAATCCGGAAGCTGCAAGAAAACCTGTGCTGGATGAAGGCAGGAGTGACGACATTATGCAAACTGAATACAAATTTGCAAGACGCTCTGCGCCAAGGTTTTTCAGGCCGGTATGTGCAAAATCACTTTTCCAAAGGATTTCCTTAACAGTACTAATTTGCACTGGATGTTATTTGTGTCATTGTTAAGTTCTTTTTTTACAGTTTTGAATTATCATGTTGGAACTGAATGCACATTTTTCTGTGTGGCACCATGGTACTATTAGCACTATTCTTGCAAGACAGCGTAAAAAAATTTCTTAGTATATTAAATACGGTGCGTAATCACTGACATATTAAATACGGTGCGTAATCACTGACACACTGCAAATGCCAAGCTCTTTAGCAAACAGTTGTATCGCTTGCAGCTTGGACAGTATACACGGCTTACACTGATATGCGAACTCAGAGTTGTACTCTTGAAGGCACTTATTAATGCAGAGTCCCGTCTGCCCTACATATAAGGAACAACTGTTTGAGTCTGCACTGAGGGCACCACTTGCCTAGACACTGCCAGTCTTGTCAAAAGAAGGCAGATTAAAAATGTACGCCACTTTTCCAGCATTCCAAGATTATAGTCTGTGCAAAAGACAAAAAGGCATGCAAAATCATTAAAGCCTAGCACATCATAAGTTACGGGACTGAAAAGTGCATTAGTGAAGCATTGGTACTGGAGAGAGCTTCACATTCTTGGCTTAATAAGTTTTCGTTGAATGTAGTGCAATGAGATTGTCGTGCATGCGTTTTGCTGCTGAAGGAAAGGGGTGTCGCTCCAATAAGTCAGTTATTAGTTCTGCGCTCATCCTGTCTTCTTTTTTGTGTCCTGTCCTCTGTATAGCTTTATGTTTTTATAATCACGAATTTCTTTGTTGTGCATGCTCGTCCTGCGATGCAAGCAATAGCTGATTTCAAGTCACTGCTGTCAGAAGTGCACTTGACAGCCATTTGTGTTCACTAAAACTTCGGCATTCACTCTCCAAGCCTGCCGAAATTGCACACACGAATCCTGCGGTCTCGCTGTCTACTTGTTATGGAAGCGGGCCATCATCGATTAGTTTAAACCTTTTGCAACCGCCTATTGCTGGTGAGTGTTGTAACGGGCACATCTGAAATGTAGCCAGTTGTATTGGTTTTTTCTTATACAGGTAAACTAGAGACAAGCAAAGTTATCCATGGCGACGCCTCATCGGCGTGATGTTTTCGCTCGGCAACCACTGACGTCATCGCATCATTGTACGCACTGAAAATGAGCAGACAGGCAGAAGCAAAACTCGATGGCAGGAGCCCCATTACAATGCAGCGGGCATATGCTAAAGCTTTTGAATGCATTTGGAAATGTCCTTCAATCGGTGCGGGTGTCCATCAAGTCAGAATGTTGAATGAATGTACATGTATAGCAAGAGTATTAGTTTAAGCACTGTCGCTAAAACTAAAATGTGCTACTACTCTGTGCGAGATTATAATTGCAGGTGCAACTTGCAGATGGTGTCACAGTAAGCACCGACACCTGGTCAATGTTGTTGAGCCTGCCTGGCGATTCTGCGTTTTGCAGGCACCTTTTTGTCGCCTTGTGGGGCAACGAGATGCTTACAAAGCGTAGTGTCACTGGTATGTAATGCAACAAAAACATTTCCAAAGGAAAAATGGCAGTGTACCCTCCACTGCCTCCAGCCAAGAAGATGGGCATGTCAGGTGAATATAGGCCATTCTCCGTTATGACTAGATGATCAAACTTCATTACAATGCTGACTGTATTATGCTACTTGCAGCTTCTTAACATTGGTGTTAATGATGTTTTGCAGCAGAAAGGCACACAGTTAGGCCCACTTGTAGCAAACCTGATAGTTGTGTGAATTCCATTTATTGTATGAGAATTTCTTTGCAAGTGGACTTCTCATATTGCAGCCAGAAATAACAGTGATGTTCCTTTATGGGAGAGGCCTTTTGCCCTGCAGTGGGTGTAGTCAGGCTGATGATGATGATGTTGCTTTCCTAAAATGTACAATATGTGTGTGGCTTGTTTACCGAATGTCCTCGTTCACTTCAGCGGAGTAGTGGAACCACAGTTCACTGCAGTCTCATCTGATTTAAATGCGATCGCATCAGCTTAGCTTTGGCTTCTGTGGGTTTAACGTCCCAAAGCGACTCAGGCTATCAGGGACACCGTAGTGAACGGCTCTGGAAATGCTGGCAAGCTGGAGCTCTTTTAACGTGCACTGACATCGCACAGTACACGGACCTCTAAGCCTGTCACATCACTTCAAATCAAGCTTGGGGTACTGAGATTCCGCGGCTGTAATACATTTTATTTTCTCAAGGGTTGGAAAGAACACATAGCTAGCCAAATGGTTCCACTATTGTTCAGTCATTTTTATTGCAATCTAAGCAACTGGTGTGCCAAGAAAATTTATACTCCTTGTTGGCCTAAATGATCATGAAGGCTTGCATGTTATGCGAGACTATTCCTGAGATGTAATGCCATGGTCTTAATTGGTAGTACTGCCTTTTTTATACAAAGCAAGTCATCATTATAACTGCAGCTGTTTAAGAGGACATGCCTCTGTGAACGTTCTTTGACAAAAATAATCAGGCAGCCTGGTTTGTTTCTGAGTGATGCAGTAAAACTGAAGCTCTGTAACATAAGCAGAACCCTTGTCCTTACCTTTAAAGACCTTTTGATATTTAGGGGTGCCGTGAAGGGTCCCCTACAGTGTAATCCACTTATAATTCTTTAGATTTCTCAATTCTCTCATTGCCTCTATGTAAAAATAAACTCTTCATAATGACAGAATTATCAACGAAATAATGGATACAATAGGATTCTTGCCACCCGGATGGTGTTTATCCCCAAAGTTTGCCCGAAAGCTTGATAAAAAATAAAATACTTTGAAGCGAACGACATAAAAACTCCCGGAACCGGGAGCATTGCCTACAGCCTTGAGAACCAAGGGCCATGGCTGCCACAATTGCTGGAGGGAGGAGCTTGCTTGGCCGCTGCCAAGCAACGCTGTCTGACACAAACGTAGTTTCCGCCCAAGATGGTTGAGAATTTCCTTTTTTTAAATGTTCACTTTTCTTGTGCGTTCCCTCGTTTCACGCTGTCTGCAGCACAGTCCTCGGCAGTGCACTAAGATGCTCTATGCTGATAACATCACTGCATCCTGGAGCTCTAGGAAGTGGCTCCCCCAGCGAACTTGGTAGAGTGTCAAGGCGCTGTGCGCCTTTGGCAGGAGCACTGGTGGTGGTGGCTAAAGTCATGGGAGGAAGAGAAGGGACTTTAATGGAACAGGAAAGGGCTCCCTGGTTGTCGGCCTGGCATGCACGGGGTAATGCCTACATGCATGGGGGAATACATGGGTGTGTTCTTTTTACTTTTTTGCCGGTCCAGATGTAATGATAATTGGATATAACGATCGGATTTTCCGGTTTTCTCAATATTGTTATAAGTGGATTGCAGTGTATACGAGTGAGAAGCAAACCATGTTGTCTGGTTACTTTTGACAAAGACCGCACCGGTGGGATGGGTTCGAGCCTTCCCCTGGCCCAGTTCTCAGCTTCTTTGAAGGGAAGTTTCAGAAATGGGTTTTTGAGCGTACCTTGAGTACATGAAAAATGCCTTGCGCCATGCTCCTTGGACATAGATGCTTTTGCATCAGAAAAAACACCATCATCGAAGACTACATATGTACAACGCTGCCTCAAGGGCATAGCCACCTTGCCTTGGTCGGACCCTTCTATGACAGCTTGGTCTACCAAATTTGCAGTAGAGGTCCTGATCCAGGTCATGGTGCACTCATTCACTTAGGAGCTAGTGTGGCTGTTTGTGTTTCTTCAGTGGCATTCATCACCGCTAATCATTTCTTGAATTAGGTAGTGCTAACCACTCGGACCCAGAGTAATTTGCTGCTGATATTGTTCATGCTCGCATGCTATGATGATGTCATTCGGATGTTCAAGACATGGTTACGTGTGCAATCCCAGGTGCAGCAGCTGTGTTTTGATGGATGCTCAGTACAAATGTTCCTGTGTGCTGTGGGATGTCAGCACATGTTAGAGAACTATGGGCGGCCTAAACTAATCTGCAGCCCTCTGCTATGGTGCCCTTCATAGCCTGAGTTGGTTTGGGAACTAAATATGTAAGATATATGATTAAAGGCTACTACTTGGCACCGCTTAATGTGTTGTTTATGCCAGAAAGTAGCTTCAGTGTACTTAAACCACATTTATGTTATCGTGCTTGAAAAGCATAAAACACATTTACTTCTGCCCTATGACATGATACGCAAGCCATCTAATGTTTATTGCCGTTATGAGGTAGTCACGATTTCTAAAGTGTGAATACAGTCATAACTGCATGAGCCCATTGTAGCCTACCAAATGATATTTACTGTTTTTTATTACTTACACATGCCTTGAAATTGTCTTTTACAGCGGCATTCTGCTACATTTTGAAGTCAAAGGGCTGCTTGGGGGAGGAGGCTGCAAAGCGGCATATAATGCTTGGCCGCTACCTCGCACAGAAATGTGCCGACTGGCCTCGTTAATGAGGTAATTTTTGGACTGGAGCAACCGGTGGAATATATTGAGTGAAAAGTTAAAGCAAAATACTGTGCCACAAGTAAAGTTTAAAGGAAAATGCATTGGTTATGACCGATACCAGTCTTAAAACTGGCCACTTCATTTCACATTAAATCTGCTAAATCTGCTGGGAAGCCCAAGCACAAGGCACACAATGATAACTCAAAGTTGCAAAAACCACTATGGGGTCTGAAGCTTCTTTTAAACCTTCTAATACCTTACCTTGCAGTGATGTCAGAACAAAAATGTACACAAATTGTAATAGAGCTGCTTGCACTGCATTTACAGCACAAAAGCTAGAAAAATGGCATGCTTTTCAGCTCGTCGCAGTAGGATGTAATGACTGTTTACCAAGCCAGGATACCCAGGCCCTGAAGTATGAATATATGTGGCAGCAGGTCATATATGTTTGCCTGTTGCCATTAGTTCCATACAGCTACTACAGTGAACGGAAGAAAATGTAAAGGTTCTTGAAGTCTTGTCACTCACTGTCAGTTAAGACTTGGCACTGCCTCCCTCATGCATGCAAAGTTTCCGCTAAGCTATGCACCAGTATTGCTGGCGTGTGTTGGCAGCGGAGCCAGAACAGCCTCAGATGGCCATGGTTCAGTCATGTGCCGGCTGACTGGTGGCTTCAGCTTCTTTTGCAGCCGTGAGATGGTGCTAACATGGAGCATGCACATTCAGTTATTTGGAGCAGAGATTCAGCTGTTTGACCTCGTTATAACTTTGTACGTGCAGTCTTTTCAGCAGTAGATATTCAGGAGCTTTAACCTCAAAGCATAATTGCTCATTTAAAGATATAGACATGTTTCGTCTCTGCTGATAAATGCAGCATGAACTACGTACTATGTATGAATAAGTGTGAATTGTATCTTTTTAAAACATTCTTGACTTTCATGTTTTGCTTTTCGTTTCCATGCAGGTTTCGAGGAGGAGCTCTGATCAGTTACACTATTGTAAATAAACTGCACTCGTCAAGTACCTTATAAGCCTTATATGCATATTCTTATATGCCTCAGTTAATTGCAGCTATGCATGCAACATTGTAGAAGCATGTTTGCAATGCTGTGGCAGCATTTCTCTGCAAGTTTGTTCAATGAAGTGACAACAGCCCACTGCAGTGGATGCTATGATGTGTGGTACCGCGACACACATGCCATGGCACACAATGCCACGACACACAACACCACAACACACAACGCCACAACAAACAACACTACTACAGACAACAAGGTCCCATTTTAGGACAGCCTGGTTTTCTATTGTATTTGTTTGATGCCTTGTGCCACCATTAGCCACGTACACCACTGTGTGCTTCATCTATATAGGTGTGGTCATTAAGTGTAGCTCTAACTGGACTGTCTTTTTTTTCATCCTGAAGTGGCTGGCAGCACTTTTTGTTCTGCTCATTGCATTACCTTGTAATATTTAACATTTTATGCATACTTAGCTCATGGCACCTTTGATCATCCTGCAGCAAGCAGTATAGGTCTACATGGACTACTTGTATTTATTTTTTGGTTCTTATTTTTAATACATTTGGCTGCGGTCATTTGAGACTTAATTTCTGGTCGCTGCCTTCGTCATGTTTCAGTTCTTTTGTATCTTAAGCTGCATATCCGGTTCTTGCATATCCGCCGCTGTCTTAGCTGCTTAGGCACTATAATCTTTCTCAGTCCGATATGTGTCTTGACTTTTTGCTTTTATTTCACACTTCGCCTCAAACTGCATTTCATTGTCTTCGTTCCTTCATAAATGAAACTCTAAATATGTCTATTTGGCTCTTAAAGATTATATGTTTCTTGTTGGGTTTCTTTGGCGTATGTTTTATGAATTGGTCCTTTTCACCTTGGGAGAGCGCCCCTAGCAGTGGCCGCTGAATCACAATTGGTGGTTCGGTCGGTCGGTTCGCGTCGCATGGTCAGCAGCAATCAGTTTGGTTTGTTCGGTGTTCCGTGCATGCGTTGATTGGTTGCTGTTTTAGTGCTCATCCGAACGTTGGCTATAGTGTTTGAGTATGCTTTTTGCCTTTAGAGCTGTCAACATTTTCTTTCTGTTGAGCTGTCAATGTTTTCGCTGATGGACTGCCTGCAATTTTTGGACACGAGCAAGCAGTGGATTAACGATGTGACATTGTGCCGCCGGTTAGTGACAATGTGACTGACATGCACTTTGGTGCATCGAACTGGCAACTGCGGAAAAAATGTGCTTTTAAAGAGAAGAACTACATTAACCATATTGAATGTTGCGTTCATCAGGACTTGCCTGAGGGTGAGCTGCTGATACTGAGAAGCATCTGTCTTTGCTCAATGAAACCCGGACATAAAGACAGCTCACAGCACTATGGATGACGGACAAAAAAAGTAGCACAAGCATACTGTGACTGCATTGTTGGGTTAGAAAACATTATCTTCAATAATGAAAGGTGCCCTCATACGTACTGTCCTGCCTTTCGCTTAGTCTTAAATCAATCTGTTGAAATGGCAATATAACCAGTGACGTGATGCATACTGTTCACGTAACCATTTGTGTTTATTCATGACGTCTTTTTAAGTCTTAAGTAATTTAAGCATAGGTAAGGCCTGTTTCACAGACCTATTTCACGCTGAAGTTTTAAATAGATAGTGCCAGAGATCAGTTACGTGCATGTGTTACTCCAGTATGATGGTCTTGACCGTCCTGGTAATCAGCAGAGCAGATTTTTAAATGCGCAACTGCTGTCTTCTAAAGATCCATGAAGTATGGTAATGGATGCCTGCAAAAGCAACATGCAGAAGCCGTTTGCACGCATTCCAACAAATCCTTTGCAATGTGTTCTTTTGTAGACTGAGCCAGAGGCGCCAGCACATCACTGCCCTCTTTTTTGCTATTTGCAGCATTCACACACTTTCATGTACTGATATGCCGTGCCGATGGATGACACCAATACAAGGCAAGGCTATTCTACATTCCACTCAGCCATTGAAGTGCATTGAGGTACATGTTATGACACCTGCTTTTAAAATGGAGAAAAAAAATTTGGGGCATTGTAGCTGATATAGATGAAATGTTACATTGCACTAAAAGGACAGAAAGAAAGGACACACACGTAATACTGCATCAAGATAAATTCATTGTTTTTGCTTAGTCAAATGCGGCCGTCTGTTTGGTTTCTTGCGTGTTTCTTGCCCATGAATTTGTTATTCTGGTAAATAAAGAGGGTATACAGCATATGGTTACTGCTGTATTCAAAAGGTGTCTTCAGTCCAGCTTTGCATTTTGCCTCAAACAGCTGTACTTTATTCGCTCAACTCTTTGGTCATGCAGCTTTGAAATGATTGCGCCTAATGTGTGGAGTTGCTGAGAAAAATCACAAGGGACAAAAATACATTCTTTCACTAAGCGGACTGCCTTGGGCAGATTAATGCAAGCTCCTCAAATACACATGAGGTTGCTCTTTTCAACAAGTGGCGATTTTTTTACTTGCAGGTCACAGCGATCTGCTGACAAAGTGCCTGGCTGGTTTAGATAACCTTAAAAAACATGTCGTCAAGAAAACAGTGCCAGCAAAGCGCAAGCGATGACTGCCATCAGATTATTCATTGGCCGACCATTCCGACTACGTAGGCAACGCAAAGATGTACCGCACTTAGCGCGGAACAGGTGCTCCACAGGCAAGCCAGCAGTATCCCGCAACATCAGTGTGATTTCAGACATGAAAGATTTGCATTCAGAGAAAAGTTTAGCAGAAACAAGGAACTGCTTTGAGCTGCTCGTCCCGCTAACAGCTAGGCAAGACGAGATTTGCATGAAAACAGTTGGCAAAGGCGAAAACGCATTGTGGGCTGCTGCTGACAGGACTGTTCCGCTAACAGCATCAAATTAAAAGACCATTCTCTGTTGCAGAAAGCCTGTAAAATTTGAAAAATATATTCTGTATCCAAGAAGACAAGCACTCAAGCATGATGACACAAGAATATATGAACTTCAGAAAGAGGAAGCAGCTGTACTACAGCACACTGAGATAAATGCAACTGCACAACGAAGACATCACAGTGAGCAAGACTGGCCATCCATGAAAAATATTCTTTCATTGCAGCATCACCAAACCAGTCTTGTGATGGTGGAGGCATAACTGGGCTTCTGGAGGTAATACCCTTCCTCAAAAGCCGGTCAAGAAGTGCTCAATGCATGCAGTGACAGAGCATTCTGTGCTGAGAGAGAGGGTTTATTGACTTGAAAGACAGGGAGGTTGGCCTGAAAAATATCTGGCCTGCTACTCTGCACTGGCGAACGGGAAGACGAGAAAAAGAGGGTCATGGTGGGGGGTGTGATGATGGGAGGAGGCAGATACATGCATACTTTTACCAGATACAGGGACAACTTGGTGTCACTTGCAACCATTGTGTGACTTTGTGCTGTGGACTGACCACCCTGAACTGGAGCACTCCGTAACACTTCAGAGGATTTATTTTGATAATCAATTTTGGGGTGAAATTCTGCAAAGTTCCTGTAAGGCCCCTGCGGCTAGCGCCAAGCGCTTTCGGCGCGCCCTTTGCCGAAAGAGGAAGTGTGGAACTCTCTGGAAGGCTCTCGTGTGCACGCGCACTCCCGATCGCATTCCACACAGCCCAGGTCCTCCTCTCTCGCGACCTTGACCTAGCGGCGCGCGGCTGGGCGATTCTAGAAGCCGCGAGCAGTGTCCCGAAGGTGGGCGGGGAGAGGAACAACAGTGTCAGTGCCGCGGCGCCTACTTCCTCTCCCAGTGCCCTCGCTAATCTCTCGAACATTCGGAGGACACTATAAGAGTTCGCGCTGCATATTTTCATTCGGATTTTGTGTTGGGCTTCAAACGAGCAAAGTGGCAAGCGCTGGCTTCAATAAGCCGTGAGAGGAGAGCTTGGAGCTCGTGTGTTTGTAGTGTCAAGCGTGCTGCTTCAGTTTTATTCTCTGTGTGTGTGCCTGTCCTGTGTTTAAACGTTTGATAAAGTTGAACTTCCCTGTACCTACCTGGTCCTCCGTGTGCCCATCGTCTGCACTTCGCGCTACACGCCACATGCCAAATCACCTGCACCTCGGAGAAGAGAAGTGTAGGATAAGAACCTTTGAGAACCTTACGGTTCCTTTATTTTTACAGGGCTACAGTGATAGCAGAGCAGATAACAAGCCCCATGAAAGGTCCAAGTTTTTGTACACAACAGGTGCTATGCACCTTTTCATAAGTTCAAGGAAGGGTTATATTCTTGAAGAGCAGAACAAGCCACTCAAGCTAGAACTTACAAAGCTAAAATATTTTTGCTGCCTTCATCGTGCAGTGGCAAAAGCTGTACAGAGGATTAAGTAGGGTGATTTGCTACATTAGCAGAACAATCACCACCCAAGCAGCACAAGTGATTGGCCCAACACTGGAACCGTATTGGCAAAGGCCGGCCCTACAAAGGGCCAGGATGGGGCCATCCTGGTGCAATATTGGGCCGATGACCTGTGCTGCTTGGGCAATGACTCTTATTCTTGTTTCAGTCACCACAGTCATGCGATTTTTGCAGCAACATGGACAGAGCCTTGGAGCTCGTGGCTTCCAGGATTGCCTGCCAACAGTGGAATTTATGGAATTGGTGCGCAAATGGCTTGTGCTCCATAATATTATGAGCACCACTCAATGGACAAGCAGAGATGAATTGAGGATGCCATTTTACTCTGTAGCTCACAAGAGGTGTGTGTTAGTTTAGGCAATGTCTATGCTAACCCTTCTTTACTGGTTTATGGCTTAAAGGGTTTAACATCCATCCTAAAGCAATGTAGGCTATGAGACGCCATAGTAGAGAGCTCTGGATAATTTGAAACACGTGAGATTTTACACGTGGTGACATCGCACAGTACACAGGCCTCTAGCATTTTGCCTACATCAAGATGCAAATGCCGGGGCCAGGATCGTATCCACGTATTTCACATCAGCAGCTGAGCACCTTGACCACTCAGCCACTGCCATATTTTACTGTATGCATTTGTAGATAAATAAGATACGGCTTCTAGTGTGGGAAAGCAGATTTTCTTTATTAATAGCCACTGAAGAGGTCTTTGCTGCTTTTCTTGTGACATGCTCTAATTTACTGCTCTACAACCTTTCTTTTTCAAACTTTCATGGCTAAAAAATGACTTCCTCAGGTACTTTATAGAATGAAAAAGCCATGTCTTATGAGATGGAGTTCCTGTACTATGAGACATAAGAGGCACTGAGAGTAACGAACATATCCAGTGTTATGCACAAGGTTCTTCTCAGAAGTCTGGATTTCATTTTGTGCCAAGTGACGATGTAGAGTCACCATTTTCGAAAATCCGACAACTGAATGGGCCCAATGACCAAACCAATGCCTACTCAGCCCTATTACCTCTGCAGAAAATCTTGGTGACTGAGAGATTATTGATGCGTCACCCAATGCCAATAATGCTAGGATGTGGTGGGCTCGCTGGGGAAGACCTTCCTGTAAAGGCCACAGCTTATTCGGCCGGACATCGCCTTGGTAACGTACGTTTCCCTCTACTCTTGCTGCCTTTTCTGGGGAAACAAAGCAGCCAGTGTGGGTGGGTAACAAACTGATTGCCTCATTATAGACTAAATGTAGGGAATGAGATTAACTTTACGGAGACAGATCGTGCATTCTGTGCCTTCATTTTTGTGTAAATGCTGTTCTGCTGCCCACACATGACACATGTCCTGTCTGTCCCGTGGCCCACAGATATTTCACGAAAAGTTTGCTGTCTGCTAACAGCGCCTTCGATTGAGGCAATAGCTCATTCGCAAATAGAATGGCACCCAAGGTGGAGAAAGGCTGAAACAAATTCACACAAACTATTCTATAGAGGACAGATTAGTTACTTGCTTTTGTGATTGTGTAACTTGATTGGCATTCTGCATTTCTTGTAGGCAAGACTAGAGGAGCAGGCCACAAGAGTGGCAAAGAAAATGCTGAGAGGCAGTTGCTCAGCTTTCAAGGAGTAGGAGCAGTTAACTCGGCTATGGAGTCAAGAGTTGCTCAGCTAGTAATTAGTGGACTACCTAAAGGCTCAGGTGGAAACACCCAAGAAAGTCACTGCAGACAAAGATGAAGAACTAAAGAATCTAAGGAGCCTTAACGAAAGCCTCTAGAAGGCACTGTGTGCAAAAATTCTTCAAAATGATATGTAAACAACCATAGTCTGCAGCTTCCATGCACAGGCCGTTGTTAAAGCTAATCTACTTCTATGAAATCGAGTTAGACTTGCTGCTAGTCTTTGTGCATTTTTAGGACAAAGTTATCACTGCTTAAGGGCCACTAGGAAGAAGTGCAGGACATGGTTTTACTAACAGGTGATTTGTGGGGAAAAATATATGGCGGCAGTATGACATCTTGCAGACACATCAAATTGGGAAGAGGAAAAGGAGCATGTGGGAACATTCCATTTACTTCGGTAGAGGTCATGTGAAATACTAAACAGATTTCTGTACAAGGCTTATGCAGCATTGTGTTGCCAAAAGTGTTTTTTTTGTGACGAAGTGCATTTCCTTTAGTTCTCAGGATACATGGTTACGGTCTCCTTCAGCCATTTGCTCATACTTTACCCTGAGATGGCAGTCATGACTTAGTACCATTCTTGATAATTCGTGCCAGCGTAACATTCGTTTAGGCACAGCCTTAGATGACCAGAATAATAATGCCATGCTGTACTGCTGGGCTGGTTTCTTAATATTGTAAACATTCTGTGAATGAACGCTACACAAAAGAAAGGGCACCTCTAATGCATAGGCTAGCAACTAGTACGAGGACGAATCAGAAAGCCCTTGCCCCATTTTGTATCAAGCAAAATAGGGTACATACAGGTAATTACAAACATATGTACTATTCTACATACCTTACACTATTTTTCCGCATATTGCCCAGACCACTCCAGACATTTGTCCCACCAAAGCACTGAATATGAGATGCCCTTGTGGCAGATGATGAGGTGGGCTGGGAAGCAGACGGTACTACTCAAACTGTCAGCTCTGCAAGTAAGCATACATGCTTGTTACCTCACACAGCCTTTAGCCTCCAATTCCTCTTGTAGTTCATGTGTAGATTGCAAATCATGTTTCCTTGGAATTTGTATGCTCTGTTTCTGATACTAGATTGCAAGGTTCAATTCTGTGACCAAGTGTTTTCTTTCAAAGTAGCATCCAGTAGGAGATTGTTTATAGGTGGTCAGAGTGAAAATGGACATTTTTTAAAACAATGTTTGTATTTGCTGGTTTTGTCTGATTTACCCAATGTGGTGCTGCGCTGTAGAGTATCCAAGCGCTGCATGTAACAGCTTGTTCGTAGTCATTCTGCTTGCATAACTGTAGGTGATATTTTAAATGTACATTTAAATACCATTCACTAATGATCCAGTGCTGTTTTTGCTACCCCAGGAAACAATGTCTTTATCTCTGTACCCTCTTTCTCTAGTGCATAGTCATTCCATTGGCACAATGGCTCCTGTGGTGCACGCTTGCTGCGACCCCACCACTTCATGTCATGCTGCCTGATGTCGCCCCTCCTCTTATCAACCAAGCGCCCTCAACAAAAATGCAGACCCCTGCTGTGCCACCAGCGTGGCCAATGTCAAAAGAAATTTATTTTGGCTGCTCTGGTATACAGCTAGCTGACCGGCCTGTTCACTTTGCACAATGTATGTTGAGTGCCTTATTTAGTAGGAGCATGTGCCTGGTAGTATGAAACTATGCATCGACACCTAGCTCTGCACTGTGTCACCAGCACTGGCTCTTAATGGCTGTTTACTTAAAGCCCTCACATTCGTGTGGAGCAGAATTTCTGCAATCGACAGTTATGATTTTTCGTGTGAAATTCTTGCAAGCAAATGTTTTCTTGTGGGGAGCTCAAATGTGTTCGATGAGATCTTGTTCCTTCATTATTCTTACATTTCTTGGCATTCAGGAGGCATTTGAGTAACCTGCTGTGACCAAGCACATATGGTGGTCGGGAGTGTAGTGGAAGAAAATAAAATGGTAAGCGGTTCCCTATTCTGTTTCACATTATACAAAACATATTCTAATTGCATACAGGGGAAGCTCGCTAATTCAAACTTCATTATTTTAAATTAACGAACCACAGACATGTTTTAGCCCACGGACTAGCGGTCACGTGGGGTCTAACTTCTGGTCAATGAGGTCTGTGCATAGTCTGCCGACCGAATCGCGCGAGAAATGCCAGAACGTTTTTTCTGGTGGCGGACCACGGACTCACACATACCAAGTCTGGCAACTACACCACACTGGTCTTTTGCGGCTCATTCTGCGCACCAAGGCGACACCAGTGAAAGTAGTGTGTGTTTACTGCCAACCAACGTGCTGTCAACATGTCAATGTGGTCGGATCACGCTACTTTTCAATCTTTAGCTTTAGTGCATTACTTCCCGACGTTGTGGGACAGCAGCTGCAAAGTTTACCACCAATGCCCCAAGAAAGACTTATTGTGGCAAAATATTTGCAAGCAAATGTTGCAGCAGCATCCTAAGCATGGGCAATACGTGGGTACATATACAATTTGTTTATAGCTCTTTGTACGTGTCTGCGCTAGTTATAACACGCTTAGTGTCCACTTTACTCGAGGAATGGGAGCATATTTCCACTTCAACCAGTCTCATTCGCGATTACCATTGTTGGAAAGTTAAAACTGCGACCGACATTGCATCCTTCACATAAAGGATCTTCTAATAAAACACATTGAGGGCTAGTTGTTGCTGCATGGTTATCTAAAAGATTACTGGCATTAATAAAACGGATTAAACAAGCATACAGTGCCTGTTTCGTCGTGTATGTTTGTGTTCCGTCTGTTATATTAACGCTAGTAAACCTTCTAAATCTGAAAAAATATGAGTTAGACCTTTTGCAAAATTGGAAGTCATCTATCGAGAATGAAAACCCTTTCACCATGGCAGCCAAACCAGTTTGCGGGCAGAAATTGGGTGCAGCGCCGGAGGCGTCTCCTGTCAGAATAACGCCGCGCCCATTTCCTGCCTGCCTACGCCTCGTGTTGCTATCATGATTTTAAGCGATTTTAAGATTAAGAGAAGCTCTGCAAAGCCACTGCTAGGGGGTACTTTTGAGCCTCCCCGCATTTAAATCGCGAAAGAATGCTAATTGCCGGATGCGTGGACATGAGGCTTAAAACAGCAGTTTTGAGCGCTACAATGAACTTCTGCCCCGACGACGGGCTTAGCCGCCATGGTAGAGTTTTTTGCTATGCAGGAAAGCTGAATTAAGGAGTTTTCCAGGGGGTCCAAGGAAATGCATGTGGCATGTAGTATATGTATTGCTTTGGGATCTATGGGAACATAAGGCCATCATGCGCCAAACGCAAGGTTGGCAAGTGCTATAGTGTTTTATATGGAATACAGAAATGCTGAAAACAACTTTCGGCAACAAACGGCGGACGTACTGCAAAGAAAAAAAGAAGGCAGAGGATTGCAGAAGCGGACAATCCAAGGAAGTTTTTGGATGCAGTGCAGCGCCCGACGTACTTGTACACCATGGAAGCATATGTGGGAGATGAGGACACGGCAAATTTCATTTATTAATCTATTCACTTGCGAGGGTTTTACATAGGGGAGGAATGACAAAATGACATACTTGAAAAAGTACAGCACAAGCATCTGAAACTCAAGCAATAATGCATAACCAATTAAAACTAATGCGTAACTAAATAAAAACTGAACACCTGTCAGCAACCTTTGGTGTTCTACTGAATCAGGGGTAAGATATTTTGCTTTACTATTCATCAGGTAACCTACGTACTCTGTTTATACTACAGACCAAAGACTCCAGGGCAAGCACCCCTGAGGCTACATGGTGCGCAAACAAAACGAATGACCTGGCACCAGATTGCAGTGGCAGGCTGTCTTGTCCACCACCTGCAAATCAGCTTCGGCCAAGCCGAACAACTGCTGCCGAGAGGCAAACTGCACTGGAAATACTGGCACAGGCTGTACAGAGGCCAGCTGTACCTCATGACCCCGCTTCGCATTTTGCAAATTATGCCGGCAGCCTGGTGAGAAGAATGAAGCTTTCAGCGCAGATGGAGTGCCAAAAAGAAATAATGGAAATACTTCAAAGCAATTTCAAAATACGTGAATAGAAAAAACATCATTTCGTTCATACCACAATGTCTCTTATGTGGCTATTCAGATAGGCAGAGTCTTGCTACCATGGCAGAGCACCTCTGCGATTAACCCTGTAACGCCCAGCGTATCACATATGCTACGCCGTCTTTAACAATTTCTGGCGGTTCTTCTTTCTCAACACATAAGCAAAAGCTGCACAGAGCAATGGCCATGGACATCATAGACGTATTCGCAATTTACTAGCACTGAATTTCCCCCTGAGGGGGCCACACGGTGACATCAAAGATGGAGGCACCAAACTCAAGTGGCATGGCGGTTCCGCCAAGAACATTTTATGGTCGTTCTTCAAAAAACAAAGGTAAATATTTTGATCAATTACCTGATTTGTATTCTAGAACCTTTGCAGGCGCTGTTAAGTTGCTTTTGTTTGGTGTTTTACTGCGTAGAAGTGCTCTCCTGGGAACCCGTTTTAAGTGCATCATATATGATACAGTGGGCATTCGTCATAAACTTCGCCGTCCGTATCACATGATACGAATTGCAATCGCCTATAGATACATCTGTTACATCTTTTTTCAGCTCCCAGGGTCAAATATATCATAGCCTGCATGCCTTCAGGTTACAACAGCGACTTTGGTGACCTGACTGACGACGACGAATACATTACAGACAGTGCACCGAGGTTTGCTACAGATGATATTGACACGGCAGATCAGTCCTCTGAAAAGTATGAAGACAATGCCGGCAGCTTGCACTGCGGCGCAGGATCCGTGGACAGGGGTTATTGGAGGAAGCACCTGATGGATTGCTGCCTCTCTGCGTTCACGGACACTTCCACGAAGCCTACCGAGGCTCGTTCATTCCTGTCTTACTTCAGGGAGTTCGTAACCCCTTCAATGATGAACGCAGTAGTTCGGGAGACCAACCTGTACAGCACCGAAACCACAGGAAAATCACTGAATGTCACGGAAAGCAAGCTTGAACAATTTGTTGCTCTGTACTTATTGATGGGGCTGGTGAGATGCCCAGTGTTCGCAGTTATTGGGAAAACGGAACGCGGTTTACTCCCATTGCCGACATAATGCCTTGTAGCTGGTTCGAGAAAATTATGCGCCTTTTGCACTTCACGGATAACAACGAAGCCAGCAACGAAGCAAAGCGTGACAACGTATGGAAGATCTGCCTGTGGTTAGATTAACTTCAGCAAAACTTTCTTACTGTAGAACCTGGAGAAATTAGTGTCGACGAAATAATGATTTCCTTTACAGAAAGGCCCATCAAGCAGTACATGCCCGTGAAACCACACCCTTGGGGCATAAAACTGTAGGCACGGGACAGTTCATCTGGCTTTCATATCAGTTCGATGTCTATCAAGGACAAGCAAAAATAAACTATCAATATCGTCTTGGCAGTGACGTTACCTTCAAGATGTGCCAGGCTCTTCCAGGAAACAGGGGATGCAAAGTAGCTGCAGATTACTACTTTGCTCTCTTGACCCAGCTGCTGAGCTTTCAAAGAGAGGCTTGGGATTTGTCGAGATGCTGAGAAGCAACAGACTGAAGGACTGCAGACTCAAATGTGAAAGTGACCTAAAGAAAGAAGGTCATGGTGCCTTCGACAACGCTGTTTACTCTTCGCAGACCATATCCCCATTGGGGACTATGTATGCTTATCATGTTAGTTTAGACAACGATGAGAACATTACCTCTTCCTTCCGTGTTCTGAAAGTCCTTAAGCATTGCGAAAGAGCAAATGCCCAAGTGATGGCCCGATCTTTGTTCTTTCATGTTTTCCGTGGTACACATTCGGCTTCTCCCTTTGTCATATTGCATGAATTGATGAATTGAATTGATATAACGTTCATTGATTACGAGAAAGCATTAGCTCAGTGGAAACCTCAGCAGTCATACAGGCATTGCGGAATCAGGGTGTAGAAGAGCCTTATGTCAAAATACTGGAATGTGTGTGTGTGTGTGTGTGTGTGTGTGTGTGCGTGTGCGTGTGTGTGTGTGTGTGTGTGTGTGGTGTGTGTGTAGCAACTGCATAGCTACCATAGCCCTCCATATAATGTGCAATGAAATTCCAATTAGGAGGGTCGTCCGGCAAGGAAACCCGATCTCGTCAATGCTATTAACAGCCTGTTTGCAGGAGGTATTCCGAGGCCTGAATTGGGGGCAGTTGGGGATAAGAGTTAAGGAAGAATCCCTAAGTAATCTGCGATTCGCTGATGAGATTACTTTGCTGAGTCCTCAGGGCATGTACTGCAAAGCATGATCACTTACTTGGACAGCAAGAGCAGTAGAACCATGAGTCTAAAGATTAGCATACAGAAAACCAAAGTAATCTTCAAGAGTCTAGAAAGAGAACAGCAGTTCACAATTGGCAATTAGGTGCTGGAAGTGGTAAGGGAATATGTCTATTTAGAGCAGGTAGTGACAGGTGATAGGGATCATGAAAGGGAAATAACTAAAAGGAGAAGAATGGGGTGGAGCGCATACGGCAGGTTCTCTCAGATCATGAATGGCACTTTACTAATATCCTTTGAGAGAAAAGTGTACAACAGCTGTATCTTGCCGATACTCACCTACGGGGCAGAAAAGTAGAGGCTAACGAAAAGGGCTCAGCTTAAGTTCAGGACAATGCAGCAAGCCATGGTAAGAGAAATGATAGGTGTAACATTAAGAGGCCGGAAGCAGGCAGAGTGGGTGAGGGAACAAACGCGCGATAATGACATCATGGTCAAAATCAAGAAGAAATGGGCTTGGGCAGGGCATGTATTGCGAAGGCAAGATAACCGCTGGTCTTTAAGGGCAACGGAGTGGATTCCAAGAGAAGGCAAGCGTAGCAGCGGACGGCAGAAGGTTAGGTGAGGGCGAGATTCATAAGTCTGCAGGCATAGGGTGGGCGCAGCTGGCAAATGATAGCATTAATTAGAGAGATATAGGAAAGGCTCTTGCTCTGCACTGGGTGTAGTCAGGCTGGTGATAATAATGATGAATTGATGTGCAAAAATCCGCCTCAGGAGCTTGTGCTACACTGCATTAAACAGCTGTCAGACCACCTAATACATACGTGTACTATGGTTCATGGGATGTGAACAGTCATAGTACGAGACGTGCCATCACACAGTGAGACGCCATCACGTGTCTGATGGAGCTCTAGATGCTTCAAACTGCATCACATTATTTAAAAGAAAAATGACCAGAACAAAAGTTTGATTACCCTACCAAATGGTTCCTGTCCAGTGTTTTGTGTGCAAAGCACCAGCAAGAGAAGAGCCAGTTAAGGGGGGAAGTGGGTCTTGAAATTTTTTTTAATCTTGGTCCAATCTGAATGAATCTTCACAGCCTTGATCAGGTTTTCGCACTGATTTTAAATCTATAATCAAATTTTTGATAGCTGTACCGGTTCAGGTACAGTATAAAATATAAAAAAAACTTAAAGGGTACTTCTTACGGGGCTTTTTGGCAACTTCGCCTTGCCAAGCACAATAAGTAAGTGCTTGGCCTCAATGCCAAAGACATACTCTAGGGGGTGATGCTATCTTTATTCATTTGGAAGTAATTTATAGACAAAAATGAACTAATATTTACTGAAATTGATTTTGTTTATTTTCTCACATTACCATTTTAATTTGTAAGTTGCAAAATTATGCTAGAGCGATATATATAGAATCACCCCCTAGGTCTTCCTAACACAATTACAATAATACCAAATTTGTCAGTATCACTCTTAAAAGACATAGAAAAAAGCTCCGTAAGGCTGAGTGTGGTGACCAAAAACATTGAAGTGAGATAAACGCATTTGAAGTATGAGCCAACTATAACTTTTGCTAGAAAGCAGCTACAGCAGTGTGAATGACATCATTGTGTAGCTCTGTTCTTCAAGAGAAAGACCATATTAAATATGTGACAGTACCCTCCAAACCAATTGCAAAAGCTTGCCATAACGCCATGTACTACCCCTAGAGTTGGTATAAGAAATTACATCTACCACCTTCATGTGCTTGTTTCAGTGCCCTGTACTTTAAAGAACAATTCAAATTGTGTAATAAAGTGGTCTTGCCACAGGTAAACAAACTTACACAATGTTTATAGCTAAACCACAGCAGCATATGTATTTAGATGACCTAAAGCTGCTCACTATCCCAGGGTGAAATTGGTCTACAGCAGACCAGGGCTGTATGCAGGGTCACCTGATGGCTTGTGGCGCTTTGCAAGCCTAGTTTTGGTACCAGTTGCAACCAAGTGTGCTCGCCATGTCGAGAAGGCAGAATAGACGGCAAAGCAGCGATAACAAGCAGCAAGTTTTGGCAGGGACGAGCCCAGGGAACGGGCCTTCCCTAGGCGCGGCGAAGGTCACAGATGGAGCACCAGCTGTGCCGGAGAGGAAAGAGAGAGAAGCGACGAGGAGGGGACTGCCGCCGCTCCCCAGAGACGACCTTAAAATAGCTCTTCGGCCGAGGGGACTCGCTGTTAAACGCTTGCAGACGCACCAAGTGGTGCGTGCGGTGGTCGCGGTTTCGAACAAGGATGTAAGGCGGAAGACCTGATCATCCAACTGTGCAACGGATCGAACATCATCATCATCAGCACCGACAACGTAGAAGCGGCCCAGAAGATTAGGCGCATCACGCAGCTGACCTCCGGGGGCAAGAGCTACGCCGTCAACACCCACGTGGCATCACCGGAAGGCACGCTGCGCGGGGTCGTCCACGGCGTGGACCCGGGAACCACACCGGAAGAACTCAAGACCAACCTCAGAGTCCGCACGCAAGGTGTGAAGATCCTGGCAGCCAGAATGCTCGAGAGATCCAGCATGGCCGTCATCTTCGACGGCCCCATTCTCCCGAAGCAGGTGCTGTACTACGGCGGGGAGATGTGGTGCTACCCGTACCGGCCCACGAGGCAGGTGTGCTACGCCTGCGGCCAACAGGAGCACCGAATGGACGTCTGCCTGAACCCGGAAACCAGGACCTTCAGGCAGTGCGGATGCCAGGATCCGGCAGAAGTGCACCAATGCACACCCAAGTGCCTGCTGTGTGGCGGCGACCACGCAGTGGGCACGAGAGACTGCAAACAACGCCTCAAGTCAGCGAGCGAGCTGCGGCGGGGACCCCAGCAGCAGCAGCGGCGCAGCCGAAGCCGCAGCTGGGGAAGAAGACCAAGATGGTTCCAGGACGAGAGCCAGAACCCGGGCCGGAGTAGAACACGGAGCCGCAGCCGTGGCAGGAGCCGGAGCCGAGGGTCCAACCGGGACGGGTCCTACCCACCCCCGGGCAATGCCGGCAAGCAACAGCCGCAGCAAAAGCAGCAGCCGTGGCAACAGAAGAAGAGCAGCGGAGGTGTTAAGGTGAGCTGGGGAGACGGCCCTCCCAAATCGCTTTTTTGCTCCGCACTGTAACACAAACATACAAACCACACGACAAACAACTATTAGAAGAGATTACGGGCCTCAGGCGCGAACTCGAGCAAAGTCGCGAAGAAGCGAGGTAACTAAAGAAACAACTAAACGACATTATCAGAGAGAAACAAGAAATGAGGGCGGGTTATTAGCAGGCTAGAACGCCGACTCCACCACCTCAGGCGATGGAGATGGCGCAACAAAACAACGAAGGGGGAAACCCAATTGATGATATCAAAAACCTCATAATGAATCTAGAGTCAGATGCAGCAAATGCAAAGTGAAATGCAACAGACACAACAAGTTTGCCCTGCACGAACAGAGCTTTAGAAACTATGTAAAAAACCAGACCACGCAAAGAACCATCAGCGACGCCAGAGACAGACTATACAACGAACGCAGGTTCGGCGCAGAGACCCGCAACACAAACTACAATAACCAAACACGGCAGAACGGCACCAACAACTAGAAATTTGCAAATGGAACGGCAGGGGGTACAAGCAGAAGCAAGGCCTCCTGCAGCAATTCATATAGACAAAAGGAACCCCACCGGATATAATTCTGTTACAAGAAACAAACAACACCCCAACACTCAGGGGCTACACGTGTCAGGAAAGCGGCCGCACTGCAACCCTCATAAGCAAACAAGTAGTAGCCATAGCACACAAAGCAATAGAGGACACTCAGATCGAACACGTAATTACGGAGATAATTCCCAAAAAGAAAAGAAATTCCAAAAGCACCTATATCGTAAATCTATACAGCCCACCCAAGCAAACAAAAGGGAACTTTATTAGGCTCTTTGCGGAGGCGAAAAAGTTGGCGGGGCAAAACACCTTAATCATAGCGGGCGACTTTAACGCCAAGAGTCTGAGATGGGGCTATAACAAAGACGACAAAAAGGCATGGCGGCAGAGAATGTAGCATGCGAGCTGCTAACCGACGAGAATCAACCGACTAGGCAGGGGAACAGCGTCAGTCCAGACATGAGTCCTGACCTAACCTTCATAAGGGGCGCCAAACAAGTGGAGTGGGAAAACCTACTCGGGAACCTTGGAAGCGACCACCACATAAAAAAGGATCTGCACGGTGGCGGACAACGTCAGGAGGAATATTGGCACGGCTTGGCTAACGGACTGGGGCGCGTTCTGAGCGCACTGCAAGCAGCTCGAGGGCAACATCGATTCTGCGGAAGAGTGGGGCCAACAACGCACGACGAATCCAACACCTATACACGAAAGAAATAGACAGAACGGAACAACCGCCGGTGGACAAGCGTCTCCTCATGTTATGGGAGACGATACGTGGGCCCACCAAGCGGTGGAAGAGACAAAAACTCAACAGGAAGCTAAAGAAGAAAATTGCCGATATAACCAAGCAAACGGAGCAGTACGCGACGCAGCTGGCAAGGCAGGGGTGGCAGCAATTCAGCAACTCGCTGAACGGCACCCTCAGCACGGCCAGAATTTGGCAGATCCTCAAGGCCCTCATGGACCCGAGCAAACACAAATCCGAAGGCAGCAGGTCGACACAGAGGCTGGTGCATCAAACGAAGGCACGGACGAACAACTACTCGAAGAGGTCCGGATCAAGTGTTACGGCAAAGATCAGGTCGACAGCTACCGAGAAGAATACCATGGCGAGGAGAACCCGGCCATGAACCGACACATCACGAGAGAGGAGGTCGTCGAGGCGATAAGATCGGCCACGAAGAACATGGCGGCGGGGGCGGACAAGATCCGGAACTCGCTAATAAGAAACCTCAGTGATGAGGCGATAGATCAGCTTACGACCTACCTCAACGAGCTCTGGCAAGAGGGAAGAGTGCCGGCGGAGTGGAAACACGCAGTCGTCGTGATGATTCCGAAGCCAGGCAAGAAGCTCCAGACCAAGAACCTCAGGCCGATATCTTTAACGTCGTGCCTGGACAAGCTGTACGAGAAAGTGATCTCGAAGAGAATCCAGTCGCACCTGGAGAACAAACAATGGTACCCGGACAGCATGTACGGGTTCAGAGCCAACCTCTCTACACAAGAAGTGCTGCTCCAACTCAAGAAGGAAGCGCTCGAGACGATGCCGAAGGCGGGCGAAAACGTCGTCATGGCCCTCGACATAAAGGGGGCTTTCGACAATGTAAGCCACGCGGCCATCATGGAAGGCATCAACAACACCAACTGCGGGAGGAGAACGCACGATTACGTCAGAGCCTTCCTGAGCAACAGAACGGCGACCGTGGGGCTGGGCGAGCTGAGAAGCGACGTCTTCCCCACGCCGTGCAAAGGCACACCCCAAGGATCCGTTATATCGCCCGTCCTCAACGTGGCAATGATTGAACTCGCAAGACGGCTCAAGGAGATCCAGGGCATCCAACACGCGATGTACGCCGACGACGTCACGATATGGGTCACCCAAGGATCCCTCGGGGAGAAGCAAGAAAAACTACAGGAAGCGGCGATTTGCGTAGAAAATTACACCAGAAAGAGGGGCCTAAGATGCTCGACGGAGAAGTCGGAACTCCTAACGGTCGGCAAGCATCCCACCCAAGCGACACTGGAGGTCGTTCTCGAGGGGCAGAACATCCCGGAAAAGAACATGATAAGGATCCTGGGCATGTGGTTGCAAGGAAGCCGGAAATGCAGCCACACCATCAGCCTGCTGAGCAAGGCGGCAGAGCAGGTGGGCCGTATGATCAACAGAGTCTCCCGAAAGAGATACGGAATGAAGGAAGAAGACAGTCTCAAGCTAGTCAACAGCCTAATTGTCAGCCGAGTCTCGTACTCCCTGTCGTACCACGCGACAACCAAGGCGGAAAGAGAGCAAGCCGACACCATTCTCAGGAAGGCGTACAAGACTGCTCTGCACCTACCCAAGAACACGTCGAACGAAACGTTGCTCCAGCTAGGCATCAGCAACACCTTCAGCGAGCTCACCGAAGCTCTGCTGGGAACGCAAACCACGAGACTGAGAGGCGCCCCTACGGGACGAGCGCTCCTAAGAAGGTTGGGTCGGGACACGAGCGGACTAGTAGACAGATATGCGGACTTACCGGACCACCTTAGGAAAACCATTAACGTGGGACCATTGCCGAAAAACATGGACCCCAATCTTCACGAAAACAGACGAAAAGCGAAGGCCGAGTACTTAGAAAGAACGCCAGCCCAGTTAGACAACACCGTATACACGGACGCTGCCGTATATCCGCGCGAGAGAACGCGTAGCCGCGACGGTAGTGGTAAAAAAGGAAGGAAACATGATCACGTGTGCCACGGCAAAGGTCGCCGGCACCGCGGAGGCCGAAGAGATTGCCGTTGCGCTGGCGGCAGCAGAAGGCTACAGAACAGGCCGATCTCTCAACATACTGACGGACTCGAAGGAGACGTGCAGGAACTACACGAGGGGCAGGATCAGCAGAACAGCCCTTAGAATACTCAGCAGGGTAACCTCCGCCGAGGAGAAACCCAGGCATAACCTAATCTGGATCCCGGGCCACGCGGGCATAAGGGGGAACGAAAGGGCAGACAGCCTAGCTCGAGGTAACGCATTCCGAGCAGGGCAGTCAAATGCTCCGGAGATCCGCCTACTTGCGAGGGGAAATACGCAGAGACCTTGAACTTGCATAGGGGAGCTAAAATTAGATATCCACCACTACAAAAAGCCCTAACAAAGGAGGAAGCGACCGGCTGGCGCAGATTACAGACGAACTCCTTTCCTAACCTACACATACTTAATAAGATGCTCCCGACACAATACAGAGCCACCTGCCCTTGGTGCGATGCCACACCTACACTTTACCGTATCACGTGGGAGTGCGAACGCCACAAAGCATTCCGCCAACACGAACACCTGAGTGCGGCGCAATGGGAGAGTCGGCTCACCAGCGGCAAACTCACGATCCAAAGGGCCTTAGTGCAGCACGCGAATGATGCAGCACGACTCAGTGGAGCCTTGGAATACGGGCCCACCCTTGCTGACGAGAAGCCTCAAGTCGCCAGCGCCAGAGAAGACGACGGAGACTTCATAACCGCGAAACCCTTGAAAGATCCAATAAAGTTTTCACTCACTCTAATGCCTGGCACACAAAGTCAGGCAGGCTATACTTGTGTGGCGGGGGCTCCTCGTTCTTAGCTCTGGCCCTATTGAATTTGCACCCTGACTCTGGGCCTTCAGGGCAAAGGTCATGTCTCGGTGCCTCGTCCGTCGACAACGTGTTGCAGTGTGGCATGGACAGCTTTCTGCATGGTTGGCACATCATTTTTGTGGCTCCGTAAAGCGTAGCCATAATAATTAGTGATCTTCTTGATCCTCTCTTGCGTTAGTCGCCCTCCCCCCCCCCCCCCCCCCCAGTGGCTCACCTTGGGCTTTTTTTTGCCCGAAAGGGTGCGCAAGGCAGCTCCCATGCACTTGTGCACATGGTTGGGTTGATGCAGTCTTTTTTTCAACCTTGAAGAAGCCATACACAGCATCTTCAGTCAGTGCAAGAAAGGTTCAGCTATCCCCATCCGAGAGCATGGCAGACTAGCGAAATTTGAGATTCTAGAATGAGCGCTGAAACAAAAACAAGGCTGCTTCCACTTCCATTTGCCCTGCTTTACAGTCCATGTTCTGGCACAGTGGAGCATGCTGGGTGAGCCAGGCTGCATGGCCTTGCTCATTTTCTTTTGGCTCATCTGCGAAGCCAAGGCAAAAGTTCAACAGCCCAACATGGTCTATTGCAAGACCCGTGTGCATCTCAATATCTCAATTATGCACCCAACACAAATGTGGGAGCTATGTCCACGAGTAAGCCAGGTGCCGTCGTAGACAACATCGATGGTTCCTGGCAAGCTGCCAAACTCTGTGTACAATTCCTTTATGCAAGCGACACTAGCAGCCTCAAACTTGGTAGCGGTTGCAGTGCAAGCTTCCACCGTCATTTTCATGTGACCCTGATAAGTGTTGTCATGCAGGCCACAATGCGATATATTCATTATGGCGAAAAAGTCGCCGAGGGCTGCTGCTCCCTTGCCAATGCTCTGTATGGACTTCATTGCGCGCACGTTGACTTTGAAAGGCATTACCTTAGACTGAGCACCGCTGGATACTCTCGGAGACGCAAAGCGATCTTCGCGGAAGTCGCAGGTGCTGCAGGAGAGCACGAGCTTTGACGAGAGCCCATAGTCTCTGCCTGACTTAGAGTCATACCTTTAATGCCACACTCGAGGCAAAGCACGGTCACAAACAACGCATTCACCACTGCTAAATCCCCGATGATAAATTCTGTGCCATATTCCTTGTTGTCGCTCACCAACTCGAAGTCCAGCAGGTTGAACTTTCGTTCCGTTGCACACTGCAACACCAGATGCTCTTTCAAGTTAGCCGCATTTCTCACGCACTCGGCAGACTCGTTAGCGGAATAGTACACTGTATAGATGCGGCCTTGGATGCTGCTGGAAGTGCTTGCCGACGACTTGATGATGCCCGATGTGCTACACATCGGCTGAGAACGCGCTGTTGGTGCCGCTTCGGATGCTACAGGTGATGCTGGCAGCGCGCCGTCGTCTGATGGTTGCGACGGTGCTGGCGCGCCGTCCTCCTTCGACTGCGCGTTCCACGCACGCTTTCAATTTTTTCTATATGCTTGACGCCTCTTCTTTAGGCGAGCGTCTCCGGCCATCCCGGAACAAAACGTAAAAACTGCGTCGGAAAACACGCTCGCACGTAAACACAACGGCAAAAAAGCACGCACTGGAAACGGCAGCCGCAGCGAATGCGAAACAAAATGGAAAAAAAAACGGATGACGCGGCCGTTGCGCCAGCCAAAGGCAGGCGCGGAACACCTCGAGCGCATCAGCGGCCTGGAAACACTCTTCGGAAAACCCGCAACGGTGGCTGTTCTGCTTGATCAGCGTCATTTTGAGATGCCGGAAAATGCGCACAAAGAAACAAGATTCAAAACAAGACCAAGATGACGGCAATCAGCCGTCGGCTTCGCCAAGGGCGTGCGCGGAAAGTTTGAACAAGTTTTGTCCGTTTCGGAGTATTTCGGCGCTCCCAGGGTGTTTTGAAAGCAATTTTATCGTATTTGCCGATAATAATAATTAGTTTTGGGGGAAAGGAAATGGCGCAGTATCTGTCTCATATATCGTTGGACACCTGAACCGCGCCGTAATGGAAGGGATGAAGGAGGGCGTGAAAGAAGAAAGAGAAATAGGTGCCGTAGTGGAGGGCTCCGGCATAATTTCGACCACCTGGGGATCTTTAACGTGCACTGACATCGGACAGCACACGGGCGCCTTAGCGTTTTGCCTCCATAAAAACGCAGCCGCCGCGGTCGGGTTCGAACCCGGGAACTCCGGATCAGTAGTCGAGCGCCCTAACCACTGAGCCACCGCGGCGGGTGTATTTGCCGATCGAATTCAGCATTAATATTTTGAGGGCAGGTGATCGAAGCTTCAAACAGTCCGAAAATGTTTCTCTAAAAATCGATTTTTTGGCCATTTTTCACCATTCTAAGACCCGCGTCCCCCCTAATGCAGTGGTAAGGTGGGCAAGCTTGGACAGGTTTGTACAGCAGTTGACTGACGGATGGTGTACATGGATATTTTGGGACAGGCTATGTTGTTCAGCCTCCCCCTAGCTGTTTTTTTTTTCACTGGGAAATGCACAAAAAAATTCTGTTGTGTTGTCACACATACATTCAGTGTTCTGGACAGGGCCCTAAGATACGAGTTTGAGAGTATTTTTCTCTACCTAATAATTTTACCATGCAGTGAATATCCTTCCTTGTCAAAACTGTGCATTATCCAAGGTTCACGACAAAATCACCTCGGAATCAGCTTAGGGGTATCAATTTTTTTAAAGCTGAAGAGCAGTGCTTTTACTAGACATCTGCCATCATGCGAAATATTATACCGGTTTTGAAGAGACAGTAGTTGTTTTTATAGATTTAGTGTGATAGATGGGACTATCAGCCACCTTAACATTCATCAGAAAGTGTAAAATTGCTCAAAGTAGACAACTAAGTAGAGATAAAACCACTTGCTGGCTCTGTAGCTGTTCATATTTAATTTTCTCTTTCCCCATTGTTAAATGTCGCAGCTTATGCACTATTTGCCTCGCGGCTATCATATAGGTTGGAAGGAACTACACGGCCATTCCAGATTTCTTATCTCGATTTCTTTATTGTGCAGGTGAACATCGGCAGTGGCGTGACCGTGGAGAAGGCAACGCTACACAGGCTTTACTCACACTGCCGCAGTGCCCAGCAAAGTTTGCGAGGGCAATGATGAGAGTCCATTTCACCAAAGAAGAGGTGGAAGAGAAATCATTGTATGACAAGCGGTGCAATGTTAACAAGGGCGCCCCGGTTAAGGGAGCTTTGGACCCAGTTCGTGTTAATGCCCTCATTTGTAAGTACTGCTCTGAGAGCTCGGCACAGACAGTGTCGATTTGTTTATGATTCCGGAGTCCTCCATCAAGCCCGGGATTTCGGCCAACGACGCGCATTTGACGCCCGGCCTTGAAAAAAAATGCCTGCCGCCGCCGATCTGGACCTCTCAGGTATTTGGCGCGCGTCGTCGGACGCTGCCGGAAGCGGCCAGCAGGGCCAGCCAATCATGGCTAACTGGCGTATCGACACTTCCGTGTTCCTCGCTGGTGCATGGTTTTCGCACGCGTGCTTCAGTGTTGGCTTGGGCTGCTTGGTACTGTTTTATAAGCTTAGCGACATGGCTATGTCCAAAAAGGCAGCTCGTGTCGAGTTTAACGACCGGCTCATCTGTGTGTTGCAGAAGCATCCCATTTTGTGGACCAGTTCAAAGTCCGATTACGAAGACCACAAGAAAAAGATGGAAGCATGGGCCGAAGTCGTCAGCGAACTTGGATGCAACCCAGGTATGTTTACATTGCTAAGAGTGTACCTTTAAAAGCAAGGGCACCCTTCCTGCGCAATGTGCGCCTGCTTGAAAGCTTACAGTGGTGTTGCTGGCCGTGGTCAATGACCTTCAACCGCGCCGCTGAGCTCGCAGCATGCACGGCGACGCCCGACTCCCGAGCTGCTCGTCGCGTATTCCCTCGCCTGAAAGCCCATGTAGTGGTCTCTAGAATTCTTCCATAGTGCAGGAACGAACAGCGACATGCCCTTTCGTGGCAGTGCAAAGATTACTTGTTTGGACAACTGCTTTTACAGAGATGAAGCTTTTTATATATACAGAGGTGACCACGCAGCTATCTAGGGCGCTCTAGGAGCCTCTGCAAGGAAACGAATCGAAATATCTAAGCAGGTACCAAGTTTCCGACACCAGGGTGCATAGACATACGAGAGACTGAAGTTCGGGCATCGTGGTTCTAAGTGAGCATGCAGCCACGCAAGTATTTGTGCCACAGCACAGCGGTTGAACGCTATAGACAGGCTGCTCATTTTTGTAGAGCTGGATTGGCCGCTCGGAGTTTAGGGTAACGTTCGCGGAAACAAAGTTTTATAACTCAATATTCGATAAGTAGTAATCAGTTATTTCCTACTCAAAGAATGGGTTGTAACCACCTTTAAACCTTGAGAACTTGAACTTTGTGGCAGACACTGGTGCTAGCAAGGAATCTGCGCGGCTTCTCGGCAGCACGAGCGAGGATGTCCGGAAATGCTATCCTGAGCAGCCTGCATTTTACTAGAACCATATTCCGCGCTTTGCATTTCTTTTATGATTGCGAACAACAAAGCGCAATGCATTTTGCAGTGTTAGCTGCTTTTCATGCGGTTTTAACCTCCGAGCTGGTGCTTGAAATCTTCGCGCGTTACAACTCCGTCCTTTCCTCCAGGGCATACTCCCACAGTCATAAGTGGCGCTCGTAATGTTTTCAAGGTGACGTGGAAAAAATACTGACGAAAACAGCTTTCATCAGAATTTGTTTTTTGATGAAAATTAACAGCATACGAATTGTAGCAGGCAACAGATCCTGGAAGCCACACAGGCTCATTCCATGGAGTCCATGTCTTGTGCTGGTAAAAGTGGAAAGGAAAATAACAATAGTAATCAGTTACTTTTGCGGTGCTGAACTGACTACAGAAATCTGTTACATTTTAGATGAATTTCAACTGCAGACCTCGCAACCATAACACGGTGAGTCAATAGTCAAATTAGTGGAATGTTAGCGAAGCAACTACTGCTAAAAGTGATTACAAAAATGCTCATATTGACCTTTGTGTAATCGCTGGCACAACTGTATTGTGCACTGTAGCAGTATGCATTGTAGCGAAGATAGTTAAATCCAGTTGGTATCTTATAACAAGTACTCTGCAACTGTCACGGCAAATTTAGTGTCTGTACCTCTTCTCCAGTACAAGCATAGTCAGAGCACCTGCCAAAAATGTCAACGTCTTTGTGCAGCAGGGCAGCGTCAAGAGTGCTTTAGACAGGCGTGCTGACAGGTGTGCTCGATAGGATATGTGGTGATGAACTGAGTTCAATGCAGTGACACTCTACTTGCAAGCTCTAATGTCCACGCACGTTAGAAAAGCCTGCGACACTTTTACAAAAAAGAATCGTTCCTGAAAAGAAAGCGCACCGAGTGGATGAGGTGCAAGTGATGTGAAACAGGTGCGGTGGTCATATTTCCGCCTGCTAATGTTTCTGAAAGACCAGGTGGATGTTGGCAGGTATGTTCTCATTGCTCAATGCTCATCTTTCAAAATTATTTATTTTTCCTTTGGAGCCAAAAAGAAGTTTTACATGTGTGGAACAGGGGTCAAACCACATCGCGAGACCGCCAGACAATGCAGCAGCAGGTAAAATATGCAAATTTACAGTAGAAGTTCCAGTACCAGCAAGGCAACAGACGTCAGTCAGTTTTAGGTTGCACACTGAAGCTACTTGCGTGCCTTATTTTGGGCACAGTGAGAACAGTTGGGGAACTTTGTTATTGAACAAGTGTTTTTGCAGAACTGTTCGGATGACAAGGCCATATAAATACTGGTACAGCACAACTTACCGTATTTACACGATTGTAAGTCGACCCTTTTTTTGAAATTTAAAATTCTGAAGTGGGGGGGGTCGACTTACAATCGAAACGAAACCTTGAACTGCCAATAATAGCAAGAAAAACAATCTATCAGGGACGCTACTGCGATGTTAGAAGTTTTTGTTTGCTCTACTGCTCCAAGTGTAGCATTCAGGTATTCCGCGAGCTTTTTGGCCAGGATTTTTCATTTTTTATTTTTATTGCGCATACCATTACCCACCACGATGGTTCAGTGCTACTGAACAGGATACCCGGGTTAGAACCCGGCCGCGGCGGCAGCGTTTCGATGGAAGCGAAACGCAAAGGCACCTGTGTGCTGTGTGATGTCAGTACAGCAGGTTAAAGATCCCCAGGTGGTCGAAATTATTCGGGAGCCCTTCACTACGGCACCTCGTTCTTCCTTCACTCCTTCCTTTATCTCTTTCCTTGCAACTCGGTTTCCGCCAATATTTGAGACAAATACTGCGCCACTTCCTTTCCCCCAAAACCAATTTCATTTCATTTCACTCGCGGGAAGGGCCGCTGTCCCACTGTTCCAATTGCGGAGTCTGCGCCAGCGCCCGGGAGTGTCGCTAGCTGATGGAAGAGCCGCTATTTCAGTTGGTTGTGCAATATGTAACAGCAGCGCTTCTGGGGAATGCCGATGTTTGCTGGAAGAGCCGACACCCCGACACCGATCACTCTTTGTTTGGTGGTGCTGAAGTTGGTGCTTTTGACTCGACTGCCGGCCGCGTGCTTCGCCATGAGCTCTCCAGGTTCGAAAAGCATTCGGCGCTCATTCACTGCAGCGTTCAAGAGGGAGGCCATCATTTACGCCGAAGAAACCAACAAATGCGCGGTGGGCCGCAAGTTTGACGTTTCTGAACGGTTTGTGCGGGAGTGGCGGAAGCAGCGAGACAAAATTTTCAATTGCGACTCCAGGCGAAGAGGTTTCCGCGGGCCAAAGTCGGGACACTTTCTGGAGCTGGAGGTCAAGCTTGCAGCGTATGTCACCAGATTTCGTGATCGGTCCCTTCCAGTGACATGCGAAATGATCATGCAACAAGCGCGGGTCTTTGCTGCGGAAGCTGGAATACTCCGAACAGACTTCAAAGCCAGCAGGGCTTGGGCTTCGAAATTTATGAGGAGGGCTGGCTTCTCTCTTGGTCAAACGTACTAGTGTATGCCAGAAGCTGCCTGCTGCTTACGAGGAGAAAGTTCTCGCCTTCCATAGGCACTACCTCAAGCTCCGCGACTCGCAGCGATACCTGCTCGGCCAAATCGGCAATGCGGACCAGACTCCCGTCTACTTCAACATGACGAGCAACACAACAGTCGAGCGTGAGGGGAGCTAGCGAGGTTAAGCTTCTCGCGACAGGAAACGAGAAACTTCGGTTCACTGTTATGCTATCAAGCTTGGCAGATGGCACAAAGCTCTGACCATACATCGTCTTCAAAAGAAAAACTATGCCAAAGGAAATGTTCCCGAAAAGTGTGATTGTGCGAGTGAACGAAAAAGGCTTTATGACGGACGACTTAGTTATTGATTGGTACCGTCGGGTGTGACTTTTGAGGCCAGGGGCATCCCTCAAATCTCGCAATCCGAACCTCCTCGTGCTGGACTCATTTCGCAGCCACCATACCGCGAAAGTGAAGGCAGAGCTCCGAAAAGAAGATACAGATATGCTGGTGATTCCCGGCGGTCTGACGGGGCGGCTGCAGCCACTAGACGTTGGCATTAACAAGCCATTCAAGGACTTGCTCCGGCGTGAGTACAACAAGTGGCTGGCGGCAGAAGGGCGGGAACTTACGCCAAGGGGGCGCGTGAAGAGAGCCTCCCTGGCGGCTGTGTGCGGGTGGGTGATTTCCGCTTGGGCGGCCGTTCCACGTGATGTCGTGGTGCGGTCATTTAGAAAGTGCGGGCTTTCCATGGAGGACGATGTGCTGTGGGATCGCAGCGGCGACGACGACGACAGCAGTACCACTGAAGATGACTCAAGTGAGGATGAATAGCCCATCTATGCAATAAATTTTCGTTTTTGAAGCGCTTCACCGGATTTTTTTTCGGACATTCGATTGGGGGGTCGACTTACATTCGCGTCAACTTTTTTTTTCGCACATGCGATTTGGGGCGGTCGACTTACAATCGTGTAAATACGGTAACTATTTGCACTCTCACAACAGTCCTGTGTTTCCAAACATTCAAAAGAAAGTGTTTATGAAAATTAGATGTGAAAAGCAAAGCAGTGTGTGCTAACCAGCCTGACTTTTCAGCACAATCTCAAACAGCAACAGCCACTCTGCCAGAGCCAAGCTAAAGAAACAGCTGAAACAGGAGGACATGGACAGGGTAGATGCACTTGTTGCAGATGACAAAGATCAGGCTTCTGTGTATGGCAAGTTAGTAGCTCATAAGCTACGAGCATGTCCAAATCATCTAAGAAAAACAATGAAGCTTGAGCTGCTTGAATTTGATGACACTGAATAAAAGTATATTTCCAGCAGCGCCCTGTCGAAATGAATACACAAAGTTGGGGACAAAATAAACCCCGGCCAAAAAGGTGCAAGGAGAACCAGAGCTAGCACAGGAAACACCTAAGGTCAATGCACTGATCAGAAACAACAGGAACCAAGCTTCCTTGCATGAGCAGACAGTGGCCCACAGACAGTGAGCATGCCTAAAGCATGCTATGGAGCTCGAACTCTTAAATTCATCACAAAATAGGCCTTTCATGATACACAATAACAGCAAATACACAGCACTGCCTTGTTGCTAAGTAAAATGAGTCACAGGTAGACAGGATGGGAGGCAGTAAAGCACAATTGCAATTCACAAATTTGTTTTTCCTGTCTACTACAGAACATCAGCTATCCTTTTCCAAGCTCATCTGATAATCTGCAAATGCGCTCTTCAATGCAAACTGCATTGAGGACGACAAAAAAAAAACGTGGACATTTTTGTCGACTGCGGTGCAAGCACATATGCAATGCTTCGCAGCTTGCTAGCACCCGTGTGGGCAAAGGAGAATAAGTTTAAAGAACACATGGCAACTCTAAGCAGCCACTTAAGCCCCGCTCATTCCCCGTCCTCATAAAAGGTATGGCAAGGCATATAGTTTGGTGGCTAGGAATAGATGCTGAAAAAGAGAAAAGTGCACTTGACAACGTGAACAATGTTTGCAGAACTCTCCAATGCTAACAAAGACAGAACCAGTATAATGGCCTGAGCCAAGTGAATGCTGGGAACGTGTGCACCTGGATAATGCCGCACCATTTGGTGGGAAAATGCTTCTTATACTAGTGGACAAACGCAACATCTTCAACCTTGTACCTTTTCCCAGGCTGCTCAGAATGAACAGTGTTTTCCAGAAGGAAACTGCACGCTCTCCTTTTCATTGGCTTCAGAAGGTTGGTGTACATTCAAGTGTGCCACTAGGACACAGCAGAATGCAGCGTTAACACCCAGGCTGCTTCAAAACCATCATCTCCTCGTCCACAGGAGCGCAAGCAGTTGTGTTTTCTGGAATACCATCATTCTGACACACAAAGGACACATTCCGGAAACTGTGTGGTGTCAGTGCAAATGCGTTCACATTCCTGTTGCCTATGCTTTCTCAAATTCCGGTTCGGCAAGAAGACATGCCGATGGCCCAAAAGTTCGCTATTTTCTTGATGAGGTTGAGCCTGGTGATTTCATTCGCTAGTATTGCAGTCCTCTTTGGCGTGCACCGTACAGCTGTTAACAGGCTTCATTTTGACTTGAGCAATATGTTGGTCTTTGCAGAACTTTGTTCCCATCCCGGCATGAAAATCTCTCCAAGCATCAGTGCCTCATTGGTTTAAGTGTCATTACTATGGTTGCCAATTTATTACTGACTGTACTGAGTTCAGAACTGAAGCGCCATCTACAGAAGAACAAAGGCATGCTTATTTTCACACCACAAAGGTAGTTGCACCTGAAAGTCTTTTGTTGACATTTTGCCTAAAGGCAGAATTACGTTTGTGTCACATGCCTATTGGAGTCGAACTTCAGACACCCTTAAGAAACTTCACTCGGTATTTCGAGACCGTACACAGCCAGGAGATGTGGTGCTGGCAGACAAGGGATTTCCTGGAAACAGGACTCCAGTTGCAATCAACTGAAGTTCTGATCTCTCCTCTTCATGGTCGTAAGACAGTGACGCTCCATTATTGAAAAACCAAGGACTTTAAATAGAGCGACGACCATCAGAAGTGCGCTTCACTCACAATTTTTAATGATCATACCTAAAAAGCCCATTCTCTGACTTTGTACTGCAAATCTTGCTGTAATATTTCGTCAAGAGACAGATGAAGACCCTAGGGTTACAAAAATTAGGATTAAAAATTCAGACCAAATTGGCCATTTTATTTGCCACACCTCGTTTAAGCTGAGCTGAGCCACAGGGCAGCACTTGTTTTCAGCTTTTCCGCCAAAAGTCATACCTGACAAGGACACTGCTAAGACGGTCACTCTGTACAAGCTGGCATCCACAGCAACGAGGCTCTGAAGCACTCTGAGAGTGCCCCTGTTGTTGGGTTACCAGTCCAGAGACCTCGCGCTTGGATGGAGCACAGGCATGAACTAAAAGCCAAGGAAACTGTGAATGTAGCTAGTATTAATTACTTTTGCATTTCCGCACAGAGCGAATCGTAAGCAACACAATCCATTTGATTTTATCCACCTTCCTTCCAAGCCTGGTCTCTGATGTGTAGTTGCATGTCCTAGCAAAAGCACTGAGGAGCTTTTATAGTAAGACCTTTTTGGATCCATGGCTGTGGAGCTGTAAATAGTACGCCTAGAGTGTGGCAAACTTGTAGAAGTAACCGTCTGTCATTGTGGACAGTTTCAATAAGGTTAAATTTTTAAATTGCTCAAGAAAAGTCAGCGGCACTGCATTTTTCTTGTTTGTAAACATCGTGAGTCACTTCGATGGCCGCTATCTGGCAACATCTCCATTTTGGCAAACCTGCAAGAAGTTAAGCATTCTGTGCTTAAACTTTGGAAGGTGACGCCCCATACTTGTAATGAACGAACATATTTGAGGAAATGTGTGTTGAATGTGCGTCGAGATGATTCTCCGCATAAGATGGCCTTCTGATGATTTGGTTAGTGCCAGATATAGCTTAAGCCGCAATGCTGGCTCAGTGATTATGGCACTTGGTTGCTGACCCGAAAGACACGGGTTCGATCCTGGCGCTTACTTCATGCAACAGAGACTTGCTTTGCGAAGCATCACTCGTGCTGTTGATGAGGTGACATGCATGGGACTAGTGAACCACAGGAAATGGCCGCTACGTTGTGGATGGATGAAGAGAAGGCATTCATCCCTGCACGGCGTCATCACACTTACATCCGTGGACACAGGCAAGGTGCTAGATTTCTCCCATCTATGTTTACGCAGTCTCAACTCTGACAACAGCCAAGAAGAGTGCAAAGCAACGCATATTGGGCCATCTGGAGGTATGGAAGCTGGGGGTGCTGTGAAGATTTTTACGCGGTCTGTTGAAACACATAGCGTGATGTACACCAAATATATTGGTGAAGGGCTCAGCAAGGCATACTTTGCTGTAAAAGAATTAAAACCGTACAGCAAAAATATTGAAAAGCACGAGTGCGTTGGCCATGTACAAAAACGTATGGGGACTGGGCTGAGAAACCTGAAAACTAGCCTGAGGGGTAAGAAGCTGTAAGATAGACTACGACTGTCTGGAAGAGCTTGTCTCACGAAGGACATCAACTGTGTGCGATTTTACTATGGCAAGGCCATATGTGAGAACACTGATAGCTTAGAGAACATGCGAAAGGCTGTGTGGGCTATTTATTTCCATAGGTTGTCCACTGATGAAAAGCCAAATCAAGGACTATGTCGCAAGGGAGCGTCGTCATGGTGTGGATACAACCGTGCCCTGAGTGAAGGAAATCCTGAGGGATACTGCCATAAAAGCAGCTTGCCAACCACTGTTCTGGAAGCAGTCAAGCCACTGTTCCAAGCTATGTCATCGCCAGGCCTTCTAAGCAAGTGGCTCCACATCAGCTGATCTGGCGCCGCTGTCCGAGAACGTTTGTTTGGAATGACACACTGAAACTGGCCACTTGTGAGGCAGCAACATACTATAATGACGGGAATCGAGCACGAAATGATGTCTTGGAAACACTTGGCATCACGCCAGGTGCATTCTGTACACTCGGTCTCAACCGACTTCACAAGGCCCGCATTGCAAGGGCTGAGTTCGGAAGTTCACCGGAAAGCAAGGAACGTCGTAGAAAAAAAGAAACATGAAGAAAGGCTTTGGGGAAGATACCATAAAAACCAAAAAGTGCGCGTATTTTGTTGGTTCATTTTGAACGGTTGTATTTTATGTGCAAACATAAAATTCTATTTTCTCAAAATCACTTTTTTAATTTTTTGAACTTTAATGTACATTTTCTCGAAAACTATCAGGCCGATTACGCTGAAATTTTTGCAACATCTACTGAAATCCCTTGCAAATAGTCTCAACCTAAAACTTGGTAAAATTGTTGTATTTATTATTCCAAAAAAAGTTAATTGGAAAATCCCCCACGGTTGGCGACAAGTGAGGGCAATAATTTTTTTTCCTTTTGAAACGTACGTAGGCACTCATTTTTATTAGGTTCGGGCTAAAGCCACTATCATATGGAATTACTGTACAAAGTATTGGTCAGGTCATACTGTGTTTTGTTCCTGAGAAAGGGCACATTTAATTTGCACCCCAGCCTAAAATATGGTTCCCAAATGCAAAAAGTAAAACAAAGCCTGCTGTGAAAAAATTGCACCAAATGAAGGCCAAAGGCAATCTTATTTAACAGTCAAAATTTCAGAATAACATATGGAATAGCTGATGAGCTATAAAGCTGAAACCAAGATGGCCCATTTACACCACAACACCCCCTTAATATGTGCTGAAAACACCGGTAGGAACTGTGGCAAGACAAATTTTCCTCCAGGCCAAACTGCGTTCATTCGATATTGAGCCGATTCCATGTCATACAACGGAGATCGCAGCCAGTTGTGCTCGCTCACATTGTAGCTCCAGGGTGTCCACCAAGTTGACGTTTCGAAATTCCTAGTTTTCCAGGTTTTCCCTGAGTGCATTTGTAAATTTCCCCGAGTGACACAGTAATTTGTTTTATGCAAAAACAAGCTGGCACAAAGCCGCCTGATGGTATCACTCTCCAGTAAGCCTATTGAAAAATAAAAACGATTTAATCCTAGTTGAGTAGTAAAGAGTAGTATTTATTTCATTTAAAAAAAGGGGAGAGATTAGCAAAATGCTCAAATTGAATATCTTCGAAAAAATGCTAAAACAAACTGCGAATCGAATTGAACATTTTTAAATATGAACTTTAAAAAGAAGATGCATGCGAAAACAATAATTTTCAAATGTCAGATATTTCTATCTACTGATAGTAACTGCAATGCTGTGGGACCTGAACATTTAGCACTACAAGTGCGATTCTCTCCCAGCAAGTCTATTCAAACGAACATCAGGTTACAGAAACCTTAGTTTCTAGAAATGAAAGAGCGAAAAACCTCAAAGTAACACTGGAAAGTCAACCTCAAGTTCGTGAACAACGCTTCAGTGTTGTTTCAATGCTTTAGAGAGTTTATTTTCGCTTCGATGAGGGACACTTGCATCTCGGCGTCAGCCAACACATTTTACAGCTCAAGCTCTCACAGAAGCGGCAGCACGCTTCCTTTCCCATTCCTTCCTCAGTGCATCGGCCCTTTATGCCCCCGTCCTCTCCAGCTCCTCTTTCCACCGTGCGTTCGCCCCACGGACCATTTGGAGCATCCTCTTCGTCAGCAGAACATTGGCAACTCCTTCTGCCGACATAACGGTGTCATACACGATTCGCTGGGCGTTCAAAGATTGCTCCTTCTGATTTTCAACAAGGCATTCCTTATTAACAGAAAATCTCCGCTCGACAGATGCATTTCCATGCGAAAGAAACAGAATAAACTTGACAAATGTGAACAGTTCTTTGTCCGAACCACAGATGCCTACCCAAAGGGCATCCAGCCAATGTGTGCTCCCATCGAAATTTTTCAATGCCGCTTGCGTCGAGGCTAGGGAGCATAAACGCTTGTAGGACCACATCGCCCAGTCTGCTTCTGTTCCTGTCATCCAATGGTGCTCCGTTAGAACTGCAAGTACATCATTTAGACGCCGTTCCCCGAAATCGGGAATCGGCGCGCACACGGGATCGAGATGACGATCCCCTCGCCAGCTTGAACCTCAACAGTGACCTCTCCGCTATCTTCTTGGCGCAGTTCTTCACGAAAGTAGCGCAGTCCCTTGCGAACCCTAGGATAGCCGAATCTGAAAGTTTCGGGGGCCTTTCGGAGCGCATTCTTCGTAGCAAACACAAGGTCAACCCTTGGGCATCGCAACTACGTTCGCAATAAGGTCGATGTGCTGTCGCGAGCCCAGTTCGAATTTTTCGCACAGGTGCTGGCTTCATCTGCAAACACTGGACTCCTCCTCTCCACTCTTCTTCCTTCTCCCCATGCGGCTTCACTCTCACATGCGTGATTTATTCCTCTTTAAAGCTCCTTCCCGGAGTTTCATATTACGTGACTCGTGACTCTTTCGTTCCTTCAACCGCGCTGCACGACTGTGGCAGCACCGCGTTTTTACCGCTTGTAAATACCTGAATAAAGTTCAATTTTCCTTGCGTTTGTGACCTGTCATCTACCTGAAAAGTGGCCGCAGCCGCAACGCGTGCCACGGAATCAGAATAGTCCACCTTGATCAACTTCAACGGACTGTCCACTGCCATTATTACTTCTTTCTTTACTGTTCTGCTCATTAGTAATCGCAGAAGGTCCTCCAAAGCTGCGCCAAGAAGTAGAAGCAGAGGAGAATCGGTCTGAAACTGAGCCAAGAATGGCTGCAGTTCCTCCGCGATGCCAAGCATCGCAGACAGCAGAGGATCGTGAATGGCTGTTTTGACCATGCAGTAGCTGGAGCTGGTTGGTCGGTTGTTCTCATTTCGACACGACTCAACGTACGCTTCTAGGTACGGCAGAATCTCAGTAGCTCTAAAAATTACACGAACATTTTCAAGCCACCGCACAGCGCGAAACTTCATACAGTAAATGTTGCTCCCGGTTAAGCGGTATTCACACGAGGGACATCGGTGCGGATGGATGTGGAGAGAGGTGAGCGTTGTCAATGATCCGCCAAATTCCGCCCCTGCTCTTGGATTCACGATTCACATGGGCAGCAGAGAGCCGCCGAGAGGGACGAGCGAAGCTGCTGAGCTTTGGAGGCAGAGGGGGAAGGGTCAAAAAGGAAGGGGCTAAAACAATACTCCCTTGGGGGGTTGTGTTGGTGGCCAGACACTGGAGGCGAAAAAAATAAGACGAATGGGGAAACAGAATAGATGGGCCAAAGGAACGGAGATAAGAAAGAAAACAAATTCAGAGGGGGAACAGCCAAAAAAAAAGACCGCAGCGGGCTGCATCCCACGCACGTCACCCAAGGCCGGGTGGCCACATTTCTCGGGCAGACAGGGACTGAAAGTAGTGGCCAAACGAACGGTCTCCTCCTTGGTCGGCGGCGGCCACCGGAGCGAAACCGGAAGCTGCGTCGCCGCGAGCACTCTCGAAGGCATGACGTGTACGCAGCCGCCGTCACTTAGGGAGGGATTATATTGCCCGTGTAAATACCCTTTTATGTGTATGTATTCAGTGCGTTGGGCAGGTACACATTTGGATAAGTTGTAGAAAGCATGAAGAAATTCCAAGAGTTGCCAAACTGTTGCCGCGTGTCCAGTTTTGAAAGCACCGTTCACAACATGAAGGCCATAGCTGCCAACTTCGAGAATACGAAAACTGTCGCTGGATTCACAAAGTTCTTGTTTGATCTCAAGGAGAAATTTAAATTTACATTTGGACCATCCATTGAGACCTGAAGAATTTTTGATCAGCAGAGTCCATCTGTGGAAGTTTTAAAAGTGGCCACCAATTCTTCCGCCCCCATGCGCCCCAGAAACCACGACGTCAAGTAGCGCTTTTTCATGCTCTGCTCTGCATCCCACCAAACGCAAACATACACGTCCATTCACTCTTTTTGTGCAACTTTGTTTGACGATTCGTCAAATGACACGACGAGGTGGGAGGCTTGGATAACTTCCGACATGAGGTTGAAGAAAGGTGTGAGGCCATAAACAATAGTATATCCTTCCTTGTCTTTGCCAAGCGGCATTTTCTTGGCTATAGCTGATGATGGGAACATCAAAGGGAATAGAAAAGCCAATGCCGCGGCAGCACGGAATGATGTGTGCGTCATAATAGCGTTGAGGCACCACATCACTTCAGCATTTATGACCTCTAAGTCACGCTGAAAGATATCCTTTGATGTACGATCGGAATGGACGTCTGTCGCAGTAGTTTAAGCACTTGAAGGATGCGCAGAAACTAACGGCATTGGCCCAGCATTGGTCACAACGGTGGTCGGCGGTGTCAAAAATGAGGCTACAGAGGGCGTCCCAGCAACGGATACGATACAATTCTGGCTGCCCGGAAAATGTTTTCCATCAAATTTGCCCTGAAAGTTTGAGAAAAAAATACCTTGGAGTGAATGACACAAAAACCTCGTAAATGGACTGGTATGGCGAAATACGTGAGAAGACATTGATTTAAGCAATATTCCCCAATGTGCCTAAGTACCTTACGAAGCCGGTTCCTAAGAAAAGAATGCCTAAGGAAAGGTCCGACTTGCAGCCCCCAGTGCCATCAAAAAGGCCACGAAAGGACGAGCCGCAGCGACTGCCTTCACTGGAAGACGATTTGTCTGTACCCGTCGACGACAATGACTAAAGAATATGTCTTCCGTCCTGTCGTTAGGGGAAGCACGTGTTGAGCGAAGAAGCACTAAAGGTCATTTATAGTGCGTGCCTAGCAGTGCCAAACAACATGAGCGTTCTGACCGCCCAGAAAATGGTGGTGTTTGCTTTAAAACACAGTGTGGAGAAGCATGAAGTGTTTGTGCGAGGTGTTGCAATCGCGGTGGAAAACACAGGTGATCCAGCCTCTCTGCTGAAAGCTGTTGAGGGAGCCGGGCCTTTAGAAGAATTCCCATTTGCATCATCGCATAAGAACTTGACAGTATGGAATGAAGCACTATACAATAAGTGCTGCAAGAGAATTTCATGCTCTGAAGAGTAATGCTGCATAAAACGCAAATACCTTAGGAAGTTTTTGATTAAACAGAGATGCAGAAAAAAGAAACAAAAAATACAACCAAGCTCTGCCAAGAAAATGAGAGCAAAAGCTGAAGCAGTGCGCCACCTCAGGGCCAAGGTGAAAACTTTCGAGCAGGTAATTTCTCAACTGCAAGAGCAGACCAAAGAGATTGAGCAATCTGCAGTTCAGAAGCAGACTGACGCGCCACCGCCTAAACAAAAGGCAGTTATCATGCAGTGCTTTGAAGCTGGGAGACGCAAGTCTCCGAAAGGCATGCGCTACAGCCAAGAGTGGCTGCTGGAATGCATAATCATGCACATGAAGAGCCCGCGGCTTTATGAACATGTCTCCAGAGAAAAAATACTTGCTCTGCCCAGCTGAAGCTGCCTTAAAAAATACAAGAGGCAATATAAAAGCAGCTTCGGATTCAAAGCTCATGTTTTATCAGGCATTAAAAAAGAAGACAGAAGAAAGGACTGATTTTGAGTGCCACGGCGGGCTTATAATTGATGAAATGAAGCTTACTGAAAACTTGTGTGTTGCCGGAGGCAGTGGAAAAGTTGAAGGCTTAGTGGATCTTGGTCCCTTTACCCCTGATTCCGACAAAGCTGTCCCATGCGACCATGGATTAGTGGTAATGTTTCAGCCACTGTCAGGCTCGTGGCACCAGATTCTCGGTGTGTTCGCCTCTAGGGGCAACAATAAAGCTCCATTGCTTTCAAAGATAATTCTGGAAGCGGTGATGCTAGCTGAGAACGCTGGGCTAAGAGGAGTTGATTATGTGACATCTGATGGAGTGTCGTGGAACCTTGCGATGTGGCATCAATTTGGAGTATCGGCAAGAGGAAAACCGAAAACCTATCAAGCCATCAGCGCCTCACCCCTCTGATGGTAAGCGACGCCTATTTTTCATTTCTGATTTCCCCCATTTGGTGAAATGTGTGAGAAATGGGTTTGTAAAGGCAGGCTACAAGACTCCAGCAGGCCATGTGGATGTGAAAGCAGTTAAGGTAGCCCTAGAACTGGACAAATGTGCTACAACACTCAAAGCTATGCCAAAGATTAAAGATGTGCATCTTAGCCCAAATAATTTTAACAAGATGAAAGTCAATTATGCTTTTCATCTTTTCAGATCCAGTCCTACGTGGCCTCTTTTTCTACAAGAGCCAAATTGACAAGACTTGTGACTATCGGCAGCAGACAGAGCATTTCATTGCATTCATGAGTTGCTTTGGGACGTTAAACCCCACAAAACCAAACCATGCAGAAGCTGATTGCCGTCATGACATCAAAACTTCCAGCCAGTGCCCTCAGACCGAATTCTGTGGAGGAGCAGGTACAGAAAGATTCCCTGCTTTACATCAGCGAATGGGAAGCCATCACAGGCCCCACAAAAGCAGGCTTTTGTCATCAAGTACGGCAGAAGGATTGAAGGTGACCCTGCAAGCAAAGTTGGAGCTTCTGACGTACCTAACAGAAAAAGTGGGTTACAAATACCTTCTAACTTCACGCCTAAGCCAGGATGCAATAGAGAAGTTGTTCGGCATAATCGGCCAATTTTCAGGATGCAATGACCATCCGACATCCACACAATTTCTGACTGCAGTGAACTGTCTGAGCTTCAGTAATTTAGTTGCAGCTCTGGACACCGGCAACTGCTCAGGAGGCGGACTTATGTCACTTGTAGGAGCAGCTGAGGCAGCCCATCAAGTGGATGACCTAGGTGCAGGACGAATAGATGAACCCTCCAGAGTACTAGAGGCATCATCCCTGTGCAGTGTACTTTATCCCTGTGTATTTTATTCAGCTGGCTATGTAGCCCAATGTAAAATACTGACAACAAAATGTCAGGACTGCTTTGAATGGTTGGTGACATCAGCTGAGAACTCGGATGCAGCCCTCTCATCCTTCAATTTTGTGACAAACGGGAACTTCTGTATCCCTCAAAAGAGCTTTTTGATTTGTTGAAGCCTTGGAGGACACCTTCACTATGTGGTTCAGCTGGCATAAGATTTGAAGAGACAGCTGCACAGATATTTTGCTTTGCATGCAAAATTTGCCCTCTATAGGATGCGATGCTCACAAAGAATCCTTGACCAGCAACATAGTGAAGTCCTTCATTTTAACACGGCTGCACTTCTATGTCAAGTCTCTCAACAAAAAAAGAACATCCACCCGAGAAAAAAAAACATCTGAAGATGCGCCGAACCACATAACAAACACGAAACTAGGAATGTTTCCTACATGCTTTGCCAACGCCTTTACCTGCTGAATAAAATGAATACTAGCAAAAAATAGAAATGGATGTACTTAATTTTATGTTTACTTTGCATGCGCAGTGCCATAATGTCGGTCTTTTATTAGGTTTCAATTATTTGCAGCATGCAGTAATTCTAAATTCAAAGTAATGCATGTTTACCCAAGATCCAGTGAATGAGCTAACAAAAAATGCGACTTCGTCATCTACAAGAGGCAACGAAAGCTCAAAAGCAACTAAAATAAGATCATTTTCGCAGTATAACTGAGGGGACAATTTCTCGGTGGTTATATATTTCTGACTTCACATAGACGGCATCGACAAATTCACGCATTGCCCGGGAGGGAGAGTCTACCCAATAGAATAAACAAAAATAAGAGCACTACAGCGTTCACATACTTTTTTTGGACAGAAAGCATCCAATGGCTTCATTGTACCTGCATTTAATTTAAGAAAGAATGTAGAAGACGCAGCCGACAAAAAGACGCCACGGCAACAGCAAAACTGCCGGGATGCCCTCCCTAGTCACCGCCCCGGACCGCCGCTCCCGACCGACGTGTAAGCGAACGCCAGCGCCACCTGAGCTGGGCATCCGCGAGCTCCACGCGGGCAGCCGCACCGTGCTGACACTACCTCTATTCCAGTCACTGTAGCGCCGTGGGCACTGTCATGCTTTCCATAGGAGTCTAACAATGGCCTTCTCCTAAAGCTTGTATCATCTTCAAATGGTGTGCCTCTCCAGATTTTCTCATGTGTTTTACATTGAAGCAGTTTTTCTTTAAATCAGGAGCATGGACTCGGAAAAAGTTCACTGACATTTGATGAAAAACCGAGAAAGGTAAACCTAAACCAGTAACGAAGTATCTTTGTGAGTTTGTCAGAGGGCTCACTTCTGAGGCAGCTGACAAGATTGTCAAGCATGACAGAGTAAGAATTGCTGGGCACACTATTCACAGCATGCAGTACTTGGTTCCATCAAAGCAAGATTCAATAGAATGGAAACTGGGGAATGTAAACCTTAGGGCAGAGAGGATACTTTCTGTGACTTCAATTGATGAAAGCTGCAGTGTGTACACCATGTCATATAGCTATGAAGTCATTGACTTCGGAGACGCAAGTCACCTGAAACATGCTCGCACTTTACACAACTTTTGTATAAACTTTGCGAGTCTGTGCACCCATGTATGCACTTGGAGATCAACAACGAAGCTACATTTGCTGAATTGTGCAATGAGTATGAGTGGTCCTAAGGTAAGATCACTGTTAGGCTTTTATATTTTATAAAAACTATCATGACAGTTTGTCTTTTAGTCTATTTATGCAGTTTCAGTGTAGCATTTATCACTTTCCATGTGGCTGTCTTAAGCTTATGAATTCCATTTGTATACCTTCCATTTTAAATGGTTGTTTTTCGGTACATTTGTTTGAAGGAGCAATTATAGAATGAGTGTGTTGTGCCATATATTTTATCTTGTTCATAATTGCTTGAGCATTTGACTGTTAAATTCAGCTTGTTTGGAATAAAGTCCTCAATGCATATACCACACAGAACTGCCTCTGTGATGTCAAAGCAACATATCAAATTAGAAATATCTTCACCACGCCTAGGACTACTGTGTTGATTCAACGCTGGTGAGCAGGCGACGCTGGCATGCCGCCACCGGTGCAGTCTCCGGCCGTACACGACTTTTAGACACATGCCACAAGGCGTGTCTAATGTGGACATTTGCAAGGAACTGGCAAAGACTTTCTCAAAGTCTGAGCTGGGAGGAGTTCAAGCCTTCAAGGTCACCTTCGAATGGAGGCTGCTTCGAGGTCACCTTCAAGTCAAAGTGCGCCATCTAGCGATCCCTCGAAAGTCCCGTGATTGATGTTTCTGGCGTGTTTTGCAAACTGTGGCACAATAAATACTGTGGTTCAAGTCTTTGGTTTTCCAGCAGACATCGACGTTGCAGAACTGCGAGCAGCACGGAGGAGTACAGCCCGGTCGAGTTTACCGTATTTGAGTACTCTTCTAAGTAGCTTTCTAATTTGGTGTTCTAACCTACCTTACTGCTTTGAAATGTTATTCACATTTGAAACGTTGAAGCTTACTACTTACTGCATAAAATTGTTAAAGTGTGAATAGTAAAATGGAAACTATAAAGGGCACCATTTAAGGCCATATCACAAGGACATTATAAGTGACAATTTTATTTCTCCTTGAAATAGGGGCAGACCCTATTATTAAAGCGGCAATTAATGGTGGTTTGTGTCCTCAGTTGTCATTTAATAACTTGTTATATTCCCAACATGAGTTTTATTCAAGTATATTCTTTTGTTACGCTACTGCCCAAGAGATAACGTATGAATAGCGAACAGCTTTAGTTTGCCATCATGCACAGCAATATGCTTTTACTCGGAGAGATTTGCCAATCATTGAGCGGCCTCATTAACTCAGGTGTCTAATACCCGTGTTACACAGGACTTTTCAGCAGCAGTCCAGTTAACCGTCAGTTCAGTATTTCAACTGCCATTGAGCTCAACTGGATTCGCCTGCTGTTACACGAGCACTGCATTCAGTTACCACCCTGGCCACGTGACCTCGCATCTAGAGTGAATTGATAATTAAAAAGGCAGCATATATATTTTTGCGTCATGTACATATTTTCTGTTATGTGACAATTCTTGTGCATTTTTTGCTTTGGGGTAGAAATTTGTGCGACGACGTCGGTTCGTAGACAAGACTATCCGATGTGGGACGGTTCGTTGGTTGTCGTCGCTTTCTTTGTGCTGTTTCCCGTAATCCATCGTCAAAAGCCGGCTGGTTCTAACGTGTGTTGAAAGAATTTCATTGTTATTGTGCACTTTCTCACTTCTACTCTTTGATGCACACAACAGACACCAACCGGCAGTCTTTGAGTCGGTTGGCAAACCAAAGCATTTGTGATCACTGCGATGAGCTGTGTCTTCGGCTGGTTCAGCAGCACGCTTTGCTTTCCGCCAGAAGATGAGAGTTGCAAGCTCAACTACTAAAGGAATCTGCCATCAGAAAGAAGAGGCAAGCAGCGGAGAAGCAATGCCATTTCTTCATGGTATGCACATTGCATAAGAACACGGAGCCACATTGTGGACGCTTCATTGACCCTCATCTTGGAACGACACCACAGTGCCAATCCTGTTCGACGAAGATTTTCGTGAACTTTTGAGTTACGAGGCAGACGTTCGTCTATGTGGTAAGCTCCTGTAGGCGGCTTCAGCGTATGGACACAAACATGAGAAGGGCCATCCCCTTGGAGCAACACGTAGCATTATCAATGTATAGGCCCAGCACTTCGAAAGAAGAAAGGACCGTGGCTAATTTTTTCACTGAGCTGCCCTTCCGCAAACGTCATCTTAAGAGAATTATGCGACACTGCCATGGAGGAGCTAGAGCCTGTGGCAATGAAGATGCCCGCAAGAGATGATGAGATACAAGACCATGTCCGACAGTTCACAGCCGTTACTGGGTTCCCAAATGGGTTTGGTGCCCTTGTCAGGAGCAACATCATGTTCACTGCCTAAAGCGAATGCCCAAGATTATTGTAATTGAAAGGAGTGGTACATTACCTACCATCTTGCTGGCACTTCTTGACTACACATAAGTTTATGGACACGATTGTGGGATATCCTGGCAGAAACTATGATTCAAATGTTTATAGGTGTACTGTGATACCAAAATTAGCTGGCATAGGTTTCTTTTCTGTGCCAACAAAGGTGATCAGAGGAGAAGAGATTGGAGCAGTCATATTGTGCGATAAAGCCTTTCCTTTCCTGCCTCATTTAATGAAGCCGTACCCTCACCGGCACACAGGAGGTGAGGCTGTCAACATGTTTAATTACACACAGTCGAAAGCAAGGCATGTTGTAGAAAATGCTCATCACAGCAACCTCTCCTTAGAAAAGACTTTTGTCACTGCAAAAGTCATTCTTGCACAAAGAGAAAACACAGAGTTCTTGCTGCAGCCAACATAAAATCCTCTTGCTGTAGCATGTTTGTCGTCACCACTAGCAAACAAGTGACACAAGATTGACTGCAAAGGCAAAAGTGCAACTTATGTACAAACTGTATACACTGTCTGGTAAAAAAATTCCAAGTGCACATCAGCGTGCAATTGTATGACCCAGAGTTTAATTTATTCCACGGAAATTTAGAGATGGATGAGCGCACAATCCACTGATAAGTTGGTGCGTCACATTTGTTTCTCAGTGCATACCTGTGCGTCGGCTGCGTAGAGCTGTACACTTGGCCATGCTCGAATTGCGTCCACAGCTCCTCGTTGCCTGTGCTCCCAGAATACGATGAATTTCAGATGATCTCGTCGAGGATAGCACCGTACAGCGCGTTGGTGGGAGGACTTGTCACTCGGCAACTGTTCTGAGGTAATGAGTGGTGATTTACTCGCGTACACTTGATTTCTCTTGCGTCCCAGTCTTTGGTCTTGCCACCCATTGTCATTTTTTATTTCACTCAGCTCACATGCATAATTTTTTTCGTCCTTGAACTTTATTACTCTTACCCTGCAAGTCACACCTGAGAGTTTTTCAACAATGCAAAGAGTGTCCATCCTCTTCGCCACCAGTTTCTCTGCCTAACCAGGCTTTTGCAGTTCAACGCTCCCGTATACCGTGTCACCAAAGCTGAGAATACTCTCGCGGCTGTTTTTTTCTTTCAGTGGTCACAGCTCAAGTTGCTGTGGCAACTTGCGCTCTGACAACAGAAGAGCTGGACAATGACACAATAATCCAGAGTGGCCCAGACACAGGAATGGAGGACACTGGCTCGGATCAAGAACTCCAAGTGGCCTTAAAATTGTTGAACCCAAGGAACAAGCAAAGTTAAAAGCTTTCTGCTGAAGACTGGCCTTGCTCAACGGCATGCACATCCACGAACCCTGAGAACAGGGCTTTTTCAATGTTGACATAAGCAGCTTCCTTCGGCTTTTTTCTTTGTTGGCCAGAGCCACCAGCACTGATGCCACTCATGATGCTGTCTTTCAACTTCAAAATTGTTGAAAGTGAGCTCGATGAAATTCTGTACCTTTCTGCAACAACCTTCATTTCGCCGCTCATCATTTCGGTGATGATTCTGGCCTTCACATCAAGGCTCAAAACCTTTCTCTTCTGAGGTGCACTGCTCATCGTGCACTGAAGTGCACTGCCCATGCACAGCAAGGCGACCAAACAGAAAAATGGCTGAAGAAACGTGCGAACGTTTTTCATAGGCCTACTTCTGCTTGGTGCTTTCCTGTTTCAACAGGCCTGTGATGTCAAGGCGTGACGCATTCCGGAGCTTGCAAAGCACTCCAGCTAGCACAAAAAGAGCGCGCTCCCTGTGGGTTTCATATGTACATGACAGATAGTGCAGCAGTATGTTCTGCTTCTGTTCCGTTCCACAGATTGAAGCCCGCTGGCCTGGCAAAATTTGTATATTAAGGGGAGACCCGTGTCTTTGAGGGGGAAAAAATGGTTAAAAAATCAGTATTTTGAAGTACAGTAGAACCCTGCTGTTACGCTCCTCACTGCTGCGTTTTCCCGGCTGCTACGTCGTTTTCAATCGGTCCCGGCATAGCTTCCATAGGATTCAATGTGTAAGGAACCCCGCTGTTGTGTAGTAGCTGCGAAAACGTTCCCGCATGATACGTCGCAACTTAGCATCCCGAACACGCCTGGGCTGAAGTAGGCAACGCACTCCAACCGCCATTTTGACTTTTGGCGAGTTTTGGCCGGGCTTGGCTATGGAACTGGCTGCAAGAAGCCGCACGCCAGTTCGAGAGGCCGACCGCCACTAGGTGGCCGTTCGTGAAAAATGCTCTCACTTTTACGGTCGTCGCATAGTTGTTGGACGGGTGGACTCCTCTTCTATGGTGCTATCGTCATTGTGCATTAAGCCTCGGGAACGTCAAACTTGTGCTTGGCGTCGCGCAAGCGGAAGGCGCGTTCCCTTGAGGAAAAGCTGGGCGCATTAAATGCAGTTGACAGGCAGCCAGCACGGAAGAGAGTCGACATTGCCAAGGACCTTGGTCTCCCACCCTCGACGCTTAACAGCATCGTCTCGAAGCGTGCCGAGATAGAGGGGAATGCCGCGCTCTTCGGCCCGAAAGCAAAGCAGGCTCGTGGCGGACACGGCAAGCCACCATTCTGGACTTTTTTAAGTCCTAAGCGCACTCTGTGGAAATAAATTGTCTATAGTGAAATGAAACTGCACTTTTTTCATTCATTTTCGGAGCTTTCCTCACTGTTGCGTTTTCCCGGCTGTTACGTTTTTTTCCCCGGTCCGGTGAAAAACATATGAACGGGGTTCCACTGAATTTTTTATCACAATCTAGAAGCTCTAAAGCACCTCTTTCTTAAATACTAATGTCCTCCGATGAGCATTTATTCAGATATCAGCGATTAAAGTCTGTAACGGGACCATGCTATACTGGCTCATTAAAAAGTCCTTGGAATTGCAAAGTTCAACATCGCGCTCAGTGAAAACGGCTTCACGGAGAGTGGCCATTGTGGTCTCGTTTCAAAGCTACATCCTCCTACTATTTGATTTTAGCGGAAAACATTTCTCCGGCCAGCAACCATGGGGCTGTGGGCTTCAAAAAAACTAAATACGCGCATGGCATTAGTAGTTTCGCACCCCGTGGGGCAAATGCCGACTCCCGATTGAATGTTGGGAAGCATCGTCTGCCAGACAAAAGCGTGGTGGTTGCCATTTTGATGCATCGAGCCGATAGCCACTCTTTCTCTTTCCTTCCTGGATACGATGGCTGGTGGGCATCGCAAATTCCGAACGGCTCAAGCCTTCGCCCAAAAATCAGAAAGTAAGGCCTTGGACAAGCAACACGCCATCGGATGGGCCAGCGCTGGTGACGAACGATGCAGCGAGCCTTTCCAGCGCGCCCACGGAGGGTGTGGACCCGTGTCCTGAAGCTGATGGTGTGAAACGAACAGTGCGCGTCAACATGCCATTTCTTTCCTGCGCAGAAATAGCACGGGTTGAACGTCGCTCGAACGAAGAACAGCGACGACTTTCTTCGACGTCAGCAACTCGCCGTAAGCAGTCTCTTCTGACTTTGTCCTTCGCTGAAGCGCCGCATGTTGAAACCAACGGAACGAAGTTCACCGTAGTAAGCTTAGCAGCTGTGAACGAACTGCTTCATTGCGCACAATGCAAAGTGTGCAGCAGCCCTGTAAGCCTTTCGAAGGCAGGGCGAGAATATGGAATTGCAGCTAAGCTTGTCCAGAGCTGCAATACCTGCGAAGAATTGAGAGCTGGATGGAGTTCGCCAACGGCCAGTGAGGGTGCTATCTGCAATCCTTTCGAGGTAAACGTGCTCGCAATTTATGCACATACAGGCAACGGCCAAACTGTGCTGAACGATGTTTTTTCCGCCCTAAACATCTCTCATCATGAAATGCAAAAAAGATGTACCAAGCATATGTAAAAAAAACAATCCTGCAGCTCTGAACACATCTGCGCTTGTGATGGGGAAGTGCACGGCAGCCGTGACGTCCCTCTACTCAGACCTGGACTTTGCAGATCAGGGGAATACAGCTGTATCATTTGACGGAACTTGGCTAACTAGAGGTCATTCGTCGCACATCAGTGTGGGAACTGTCATACACTCTAAAAAAAGGTGTAAGAAAGGGATAAGGAAGGGGTGACTTCGAATTTTACCCCTTCTCGGCAGGCACTGAATAACTTTGCACCCTTGAAATACCTGCTGCGAGACGTTTAGTCTGTTTCATGAAAGTTGCACCTTTTTTATACCTTTTTGTAAGTGTTGAGAACTGTGTTTCGTTTTTTATGCCAAATATGGCGGAAAAAATGCTTCCCGGGATTTTTCCTAGAGGGCACCTTGTGTTTAGTGACTGAAATGTTGGAGGCCAAAGCAATACTGCGGCATTGTTGGCGCTTGGACAATATCTACAAGCTAGCGGGTTCTTTTTACTGAAAAACAGTTTTCTTTTTTCTTAAGAAGTAAACACTGAAGTGCGGCAGTTCTAGTTCATCAAAGAGACATCTTTTTCTATGTGGAAGTTAGAAAAAGATGTCTTATAAGAAGAAAAATCTTTTTATAGAAGGTTTGCTGTTTATATCCTTTCAGAGTTACTGATCACAACTTACCACTCAAGGTGTAATTTTCCCTTTAGCAACAAAACTGAAAACTAGGACAATGACGAATCTTTTTTAACGGTGCAATGCTCAAAGAGGCAGCCAGAAGAAATACATGTATTTGAGGTCAGGATTGATTTCCGGAACCTTCGTTTTTAAACTTGCACGGATCAATGTTTTTGTATTTCATTTCTCAAATACGAGGTGGCACATTATTCTACTTATAGCTTTAAGATGGTGCCGTGACCAATGTTGTTTCTAAAAGTATGTAGGATGAAGGCAGTTGCATGAACGCGTCCTTGAAGCAAGTTGTTTCTAAGCGGTGAGCACCTCAGCGATGTAAAGCTGGACCCTCGCAGTGGTACACAGGACGTGTTTATACTCCGACGTAATGCGCGCGTGGCACGGTGACGTCCCATTGGCTACAGCGAGACCCTCTACACTCCAACGGCCCTTGACTGCCGATGCGTTTGGCAGCTTCGGCGCACCCCGACCACACCAGCGGCAACTTGGAGCGTGTGTCAATTCCGCTCCGAGCACATCAGCCTCCGCCGGCCCAGCCAGACCGGTTCCGCCTCGTTAGGGCGGCGTTTTCCCATTTTCCAAAACTGATGGAAACCGTTTTTATTTCAGGCTTGCACAGATTAAGGTGGATACCCCACTCCATTTCTGAAAAGATTACAATGGAGGGTGACTGACTCATCTCTCTTCACGCTAATCCCAATTGTGGGTAGAGCAGGAAGTGAAAACCAGTCTCTGAACGAGGGTGTTTGTCGGAAACCAACTTCTTGTAGGTGAGTTTTTCTGGAATTTTGAAAGTTGAAATCGGTAATTCTCCGTCACAGACAGCCTTTTAATTTCCTGCTCTGCCAACAGAGAGAACGTGAGTCAATCGCCTCCCATTTTATTCTTTTTATAAAAGGAGAGAGAGTGATGCCCCTTAATCTCAGTGGACCTGAGGCCCCACAGGTTACCACCAACTTTTGAGATCAAGTGCAAAGGGCAGTTGCCGAAGGGTACTATGCTGCAACATTGTACCTGTCTCGACGTGTTCCTCGCGTTCACAGCCATGCTCTGCACACAAAAGGAGAGGGAGCATTTATTGTGGATAAGCTAGAGACCAGTGCTGGTAGAGGAGGCAAACTTGGCGCCCTAGAGTCAGTAGAAATTTTGGATTCACTGGAACTTTTGGCTATTCATTGTGTCATTTCAACAACTTCCCTCTCATACAGATAAAAAAGCAACTTCCCTCTTCCTTTTCGAACAAAAATGCGGAAATGTGCTATATTGCAGACGGTGCTACTACTATTCTGCAAGTTGTCAACTGACCACTTCCGGATACCAACCAGTAAGACATCTTTTGCGGAAAGCTTGTTTTCCAACTAAAAGGTCTGGAACCAAAACGACACACTCACATTCTTCTTGAGAAGGAAAACTCCGGATGGTCGAGCGCTGTCTACAGCAGAGGCTAGGAATTGAGAGGAAAATGCCTTCCACTGTGTGTGGGTTCTTCATTGTTCGGGCTACAGGTGCAGAGGGGTGAACAGAGGAAGTTAGAGTGCTGGAAGTACTGGAAGGCGGTACAAAAAGCAGCCCGAAGCAAGAAGGAAAAGAGAAAGAAGGGCTCTAGGAGGAGAGAAAAATCATGAATGAGAAGTGCACCCTTCCTTGCTTCTGAAAAACACCTCTCCTATTGTTGACATGCTGACTTGGAATGCAGCCCTTTTGGAGTGTGCTGCTTTTATGGAAGCTCCTCTGCGGATATTTTCTCACTGTACACCTCTCTGGAGGGTAACAGACGAGTTGGCACCTCCTTAGTGGCTTTGTCCTAGATTACGGCCGTGAAAGGCGATACGTTTTCCGTAATCCGCTTATCGTCAACCTTTTTCCGCGTACGCAGCAAAAAATAGCATGTGCGGCCAAAAATTACTCCCGTGACGTAACAGCTTCATGGAAAAACAAAATGAGGCTCTTTTTCACATGTAATTAACTGCTTTCGATCCTGTTAACACCTGTATTCGTGCAACGAATATTTCTACTAATATTGAAGAATATTTTTTTGGTTTTCGTAATCTCGTCCAAGCTGATGTCAGTGGAAACCACTTTACAAGGAACTACATCACGAGAGCTTCGCCAACACATTGAGACGCTGCTCAAGCATATCAAAACACAGTTGAAGAGAGCTGGCCCTCGTTGCAGCAACTGCTTGATCTTAATAAAAGTTATGAACACGAATTTAAAGTAGACTGACGTGATGCTATTTTTTTTTGTTGCTGTCCATCGCATTTGTGAGATGCCTTCAAAGCGATGGACTCGGATAAGAGCAGGAGATAAGAGTTCAATCGTGACAGGTTGAGTAGCCTTCGATTTGCTAAGGACATAACACAGGGCCTAGGGAGGAATGGCCCATGGTTGAACGCCTGTATAAGCACATAACACAGAAGGTTCGAAGCAAAACTAGATGAGAATAAAACTTGTCAACTGGCCGGGAACTGCAGAATAGTTGTCACGGAATACACAGCTGCAGGTCCGGACCACAGGCGTGAAATCGCTAGAATAGGAATGAGGGAGCTGGACAGCACTGACAGGCACTTTAAGTTTATGTCCAGACCTGAAAACAAATCTTGCCACACATAGATCAAAAACTTCGACGTTTGAAAAGGCTTCAAATTAAATTGTGGAACACAAAGATGTCCGTTTGAGTGTTTTAAATGACGCGGCAATCTGGACACCTTTACCACACATACAGTATCCACTATGCATACTTTCAGGTTCTGCACAATGGCATGCAGCTAGTTAGAACAGCCACGCATTTTTTTAGCACAGCTGCATCAAATCTTCACTCTGAGTACGCTTTATGGTTCGTCCCACGTAATATTTGTGCACTCTTTTGAAGCAAGCCAGCCGAAATCGTGACGGGCTCCTTAGGCACCATTATAACATGATCAAACACGCACGGACCGTTTCCAGTAATGGCAGTGTTATTACGTGAAAGCCAGTGCGAGCGTTTTTTAACAGCGTAAAATTTCGGGCTGATGTTTTTGTATTTAAAACAGCGTTTTAAACACTACTTTTCGAACCCTCACATGCATTCTTCCAGCTGAATCACAAGCCATCAAATAGCAGGAATCAATTTTAACGCAGCAGCATCTCTCCTAACTTCGGCACACGCAACCAGATTTCAGGCGCCCTCTGCAATAAGCTGGGCGATAACTAGTTTCACATAAAAAGAAATCTGAAACCTTTTTTAGCAATGATGAACCAGACCATCACGTAGTACTACGTTAAAATCCTATATTTCAGGGTACTTAAAAATGATGAGCACTTTTCTACACCTATTTTTATTTTGCAGCTGTATAGTAATATCCGAAAATGGGAATATTAAAGCCATTTCCCTGACGCTGCTATGTTTATTGGCCGGAGCACAATGGGAACATCACAGGTTGATAGTGTAAAGCTGAAGCTGTTAATAATAATTGGTTTTTGGGGAAAGGAAATGGCGCAGTATCTGTCTCATACATCCTTGGACACCTGAACGGCGCCGTAAGGGAAGGGATAAAGGAGGGAGTCAAGGAGAAAGGAAGGAGAGGTGCCGTAGTGGAGGCTCCGGAATAATTTCGACCACCTGGGGATCTTTAACGTGCACTGACATCGCACAGCACACGGGCGCCTTAACGTTTTTCCTCCATAAAAACGCAGCCGCCGCGGTCAATAGCGGAGATTTGTAGTTTTCCTGTGGTGGAACGTTCAAAGCCAGTTCCGACTACGGCTTTGCGGCGTCAGTATATTCCGAAAGTATACGCTGGACATCGTTTCATCGAATGACATATATATCATAGAATTCAGATATCAAACCGAACTTCATTTACTGAAACGATCGCAACTACACCAAATAAATCTATTTGCTACTTTTGTCACGAAACACAGAACGGTGCAGATAGCCTAAGCCATGTTAGACTATTCAAGCTTACGCCACGCTAGTACGCGAAATAAACTGAAAACTAACTTGAGTTTGACTCGAGCTAGTTAGAAAGGACTTAGAATCTAGCTAGCTTACACGCAGTTTCACTCGCTCACGTGATCAGTGCATATAAGCGTTGCGTTATTTGCTTTAGAACCTCGGGCCCCCTATGGCACTGCAATTGAACTACAGTTGTTGTAATTGTGTTTTACCTGTGTTCCTCGTTTTCTGGTCTATGTTCCTTTTGTGTATGTATGTTCTGTACATATGTGTTTCGAGGACGGGGGGCAGGGGGAGGGAGAGAGGGGTATGCATGCGTTTTGCAATAAGAAGAAATTGTCGCTGAAATTTTCATTCATGCAATTCTTCATATGATATCGAGCCGGTGCTTTCCTAGAAGTAGTACCGAGCCACCAGCATAGCTCAATTAATCAAAAACAACATAAGCAGCGCACCGTTGTACAGAGGCAAAGGTTGAAGGAAAGCAAGGTAGGAGCCGGAGGAAGAGTGGTTAATAGAGGAGGTAACCCCATCGCAGCAGCGAAGTGCTGAACCGAAATGGTCCGCTTTCAGCACTAAAATGAAGAGAATGATGGAGACTGCGATTTGAGAAGAAAACGAAAATACAAAGTGAGTGCTAGAAGCGCTAGGAACCAGTTATGAAGAGCCCTCCTGTTCGTGATTATTTGATGTGCTCATTAAAAAAAATTATTTTGGGCTATTTTCGTCATACATGTCATTTTCACATTTGGCTACATTTTGGCTATTTTTCACTCTCTTTGGCATTTAGTGCTCGGACCCATTTGACAGCCCTGTTTGAGGCGCATCGACATGTTTAGCCGCGTGCGCCTCAGGTTGAAAATTCTCTCGGAACTATGCCACCGCCTGTGTCGCAAAACAAACGCGGACTCCTATTCTTGTCCTGTGGTGTTGCGCAGCGGCAGTGCAACCTTTCTTTCGGAGCAACCTCAGTACCAGTATTTGGGTTTGAAGGCAGCTTCCAAGCAAGTGGTTTTACGTTTTCAGGCATACAACACGCGCACACTAATTCTTAACCCCCCCCCCCCCAAAAAAAAAAAACAAGACCGGAGCTGCACGAGTCTCTTCGAAACACGTAAGCGTGGTTTAGCCAACCACGTGGTTTGAGTAAAGCTGCATGTACCAGAAAAATACAAGTCAGCCGAAACACCTGAAGAAAATAAGTCGTGCCTCATTAATACGACCCCGTTAATATGGACGACTCAAATTAGAGACAATTTCATAAAGCTAACCGTCGCGGCAAAAAAACGTCATGACATCTGATGCGAAGGCAGCCACAGGTCCGTGTTTTACTGCTGGCGGAACTTCCTAAATCACACACGCAAAAAAAGGAGGCAAATTTGGCGCCGTTCCTTTCTGCCCCCTGTGCAAAGCCTGTGGGGAGGGTGCGCCAACAAGCCGACGTGGCCTTGAAAACGACCTGGTAAGTCGGCTGCAACAGCGTTTCCTTCCTCTTTTTCTTTCGCCGCGTGGGCGCGGACAGCTGCGGGCACTGCTAGATAAACAGCGAAGAAAATACAACATTTTTTTCGCCGCGTGACCGAGGAAGCAGTATTTTGGCGGTATTGAAAGTCAAAGCCAAAGGCAATCTCTGCCGCCAGCATGGTCACGGTACGTTAGGCCGTTGGGCACAATCTTCCTTCATGTCAGCACAATTCGGTGTTTGCACGGACGTTTATCTGCTGCCTGTAGCTGCTTCTAGTCCTATCGTGTCTTTTTCCACTGTTCCCTCTGTGGCGAACATGTTCAGTTCAGGACGCTTGCTGCAAAGACGGATTTGGGCTGCAGCGATTTGGCGTGTGCGACTTCGCAAGGCCACCAGCAAGGGCGGATCAAGCACGCGAGAAGAGTGGAGAGTTGCTTCCATCTTGACTTTGCGTCGATACACATAATTTATCAAGTAGTGCATGCACAAGCGTAGAAAGCTGGGCTTGTTGACGCGAGTTTGTCTTGAAAACAGCGCTAAAGATGGACAAGACAAGCGCCTCCGTCTTTCTCGTCCCATTCAGCAAGGCGGAAATTTGGGCGAGTTGGTAAGTATTCATGATTTTTGCTCACAGCGCAACAAGAACGGGACACGAGACTAAAGACAAACACAAACAAGCGCTGACTATCAACTGTTTTTTATTGAACGAAATGCATATATATACAGGCAATGAAAGACTTATCAAGACAAAAGTTTTCTGGAAGGTACGTGGGAGGTCAGATAATTGATTTGATTTGATTTGTGAGGACTTAACTCCCAAAGCAACTCAGGCTATGAGGGATGCCGTAGTGAAGGGCTCCGGAAATTTCGATCACCTGGAGATTCTTTAACGTGCACTGACATCGCACAGTTCACAGGCCTCTAGAATTTCGCCTCCATCGAAATTCGACCGCCGCGGCCGGGATCGAACCCGTGTCTTTCGGGTCAGCAGCCGAGCGCCATAACCACTGAGCCACTGCGGTGGCTGCTCAGATAATTCAATTCCCTCTCGGATAAATTAGGCAGTTAGATCTCTCATGGAATCACCCAGCTGACAGAAGCGACGATATCCGGCTAAAGTTATAAATACATGACCCTTTCAGTGCAGTGATAAAACATCGACCGTACTCGCTGCTGTAAGCTGAAACCGAGAAAGCGTGAGTAATGCGGCTCGTGTTTGTTTGGCATCATGTACGCTTGCAACCAGCTAGGTTTTTTTTTGTGAAGTACCGTGAAGTTAAAAGTTTGTTCTTTGTTTTGTAGTTAGTTTTACTAGCGGAAACATTTTTCTTTTATTTGAACCTTATGGTTTATGCTTCATGGGCTTGACGTTCCAAAGAGACTCAGGCTATGAGGGACACCGCAGTGGAAGGCTCTGGAAATTTCGACCACCTCGGGTTCTTTAACGTGCACTGACATCACATAGTACACGCACGCACCACTCAGCACTCAGTGCAGATATATATTTTTAGAAGTCTATAAAGCTAAATTCTGAACACTCTGCATATTAAAATTTATGCCTGAGATGCAGACAGTCTGTCTTTCCAAATGTGGGGCATCAGGTCAGTTTAGCACCTTTTGCTGCTAAAGCAGTGCTAGCATCACTCCTCCTCCCGCAGCAATTATTTGTTGTGTGATGCCTCAGCATGTAGTAAAAACATTCATTAGAGTAAAAGCATCTAAGTAATCATTGAGGGTAAATCCAACTGCTTTCACGTATGTCGAATCAGATGTCTGATTGTACCATAATTTTTCACATGCAATTCAATTTAAATGCAGTGCTCTACACATGGTAAGCCCAATAAATCCAGGAAATAAAGGGCTGAAGTCTGGTTTATTAAAAGTGCACTAAGCAGTGTTTAACGCTGACAAAATTTAGGCTGTGCACCTTCACGACTTTCGGTAAAAAAATGCAAGTGTGCTGTGCCATAAAATGCTCCAACCCCAGCTTCAACTTGCTCACAGCGTTCTTGGCATCCAGGCTCTATCTTCTACTCTCTTTTAATGGGGCCCAGGATCTGAAGTACATTGTTGGAACGCAATTCCAACAGGCGAAAGCATTCATTAAAGACTATTGCCTATCTGCGCTCTGTGATGGCTAGTGGGCTGAGCTGCCGCGCTGCAGTATGAAAGAGAGCAGCAGTGCTTCTGGTGGCTTTCCAGAGCGTAACGGGCTGCCGGAACGGTAGACGCGCCCGCCTTCCCAGTCAAGCCACTGTAATATATTGTGGTTTACTATAATGATGTCATAGTCGCTATTACATTGCTGCCTGTGAAATAAAATGCTGTGGCTTACTAGACAGTACTTCCGTGTAGTAAATTTATATGAGCAGGCCTGTTTACATTAAATTGTGTCACATATTTATGGCGATGCATTTTTCAGAGGATGACCTACACCACCGTATTCATATTTAACACAGGTTGCCAGCAGCTGGTTTTGCTGCTTACCCTACAAGCAGTGCCACTGCCACCACTGGTCTAGGCCCTGGCCCTTTTTCCACTTTGAAAAGCTGCGAAAGCTGGGATTTCTTCAGTGAGTGCATCAATTAGTTCTTACAGATTTCTGAACATATAAGATGTCATTAACACATTCAACACTTTGCTTTTGAAATGAGCAATGTTCAGATGTTTGTATGCGAAGACTTGTGCTTGCAGATTTATTGTAGAAGATGCCTTTGTGAAATGCTCATTGGACTACACAACCCAGCAGTCCTGCATGCCTTTGGTCAGAGTGACTGAAAAACTATTGTTACTGTTGTCGTTATGTCAGCAGAATAAGCATTAGAGCATGGTCTTGTATTACCAGCTTGTAACAGCTGATGGGACGTTCGCAGTAGCAGTACCAGTTACTTATTCCCTGTAATTTTTTTCGGTACTGTAATGTACACCCATAATACTGTCGTCTGATGGAGGATATGAACTGATAGCAGTGCGAACTAATATTTTGCACATAGACTAAAAACTGTTTGCGTTCTGTCATTCAGAGTTTATGAATATTTGATTCTGCTGCTTTTTAAGCCTTTGTGCTTGTGAAAATGTTCACTTAAGCATTATGGAGACACTTACAATGGATTGAAGTTTACCTGTATCAAGTCTGTGTAATTCTAAGGACAACGAGGACCACTCTCACCAAAGGTGAAGCTATTGTAAGCGAGCGATGACCAAACAACAAAATACAAGTGTTACCATGGCCAGCTGGGTTAGCCACTGCGCGTGTCTACAGTTAATTTTTGGCAGGGATAGAAGAGTTCTTGCTACACCGCCATTCACTTGAGAACGGTGGAAACCAGTCTTTGGGTGTGTACGTCAGGAGTTTGAGTCGGGTATTCAGATCACGAGTTTGAATCAAGCATTAGTAAATATTAAAATTCAATTACCTCAGTCCTACATTGGTTCTGGCTGCCGTACAAACGTTAAATGTGGCAAGAGCCAGAGAATGTAACAAAAACACTTATTAGATTCTAATTAGCATGACTGGGTAGAAGTGAGATTTATGAATCCATCACTCCACTCCAATTGTCCCACATATTGCACTCGACCATCTCCAGTTTGTTAAGAAAATTCATTGAAAGTGGTCCCAGCGTACGTTATCTAAGCTAAAATATTTTTGCCAAAAAAAGTTTATTTGTGAGGTGATATCAGTTTGAACATATTGAAAGGCGTGAAACCAGGCACTGCTCAATAATGATCAAACATCCAAATTTTTAGAAAACACTGCACAAATGGTCAATGATATTTGCACGTCTTCTGGCTTTCGATACGATTCAGATCATGTATTTTTGGACGGTATAAGTAGCTTTATGTTTATATAAAATTCAAAAGTTTACTGTTTTGACACTTAAAAAAATATCAGCTTCCTCTCAAATGGCCTTTCTTGCCTACCTAGACTTATAGTGCTAATAAAAACTGTTGCAGCTGATGAAACTGAATGAGTCTGAAACTGAAAGTGAATTAAAATACTGAAGTTGCAGAAAAGTGCGTTTCAGAACATGAGTAACCACTTTATTATTTCACTCTGAGGTGGTCCAAGTCAATGTACAGACGATGGGCGGGTTTAGTAGAACAATTTATTCGCTTTCATTTCTGAAGTTTTAATTGAGGGGGTTTTTGTTCAAAGCGAGAAAAAGATTTTTAAAGTCGAGCTCTCGTGCTGCAAGTTGCGTCATCTCTTAATGCTTCATCGAGTAACACAGCACCTGTCATGACACAGTTATGGCCAAATTGCGGTGGAGGAAGTGATGCGTGCCGCCGCAGTGTTACCGGCATGATAAGTGACACGCCAAGTGACGTCAGAACTGGCTCCACAAAAAGCGAGCACCTGCATGAGCACAGCAGAAAGCATCCGAGATGTCGCCCAATAAACTACTACGCAGCCTTCTTATCACTTCTTCCTTGCCAGGACCCGCGAACACTACAGAACATTTCCCACCGCGGCCTTCACACCAAAACATGGCAGAGGTATGTGAAGAAGTTAGCGCCCGTGGCGGCTCTTGCTGCCGAGAAGCAGACGACTCGTGCACGCAATCAGTTCAGAAGCTGTACGACGACTTGAAGCCTGGAAACATTGCCGTGTCATACGATGGTTCCTGGATGACGCGCAGCCACTCATCGCACATTGGCGTTGGCACGGTCATCGAGCTCTTCATGGGGCTAGTTCTCGATTTTGCTGTGCTCAGCAACTTCTCTGCTGGTTGTGAGCGCGGGCCAAAGGAAGATGATCCGACGCACAAGGCTTAGAAGATGCAAAGTGCTTTTCATAGTAGATAATTGCACCGCACACTGCAACGTTGCGAATTTGAAGGCGATCCGGCTAGTGTTCCTTCCTCCCAACACAGTGTTTACTGCTGCTCTTCAACCGATGGACCAGGGAGTTATCCAGTACGTGAAGAAAAGGCACTGCAAGCAAGTGCTGGAACAAATGCTTCTCTGCATGAAGCGGAAGCAGCAGTAAAACATCAAGCTTCTGAGTGCGATCCATATTTTGGCGCATGTGTGGGCGAACACGTCGGCAGAAGCGGTGTCGGAACTGTTTTAGGCACAGTGGATTTGTGTGGCCTGAGACATCCGAAAGCCTGGAGTCTGCAATGCCAGAAGAGGAGGAGGACGATGGGGCATTCGTTGGCCTGCTCCCCACCAAAGTTCTGTCCGCACTATGCTGCCGGCCAGTTCAGTGATGACGAGATCAGCGATGCCCTTGGTGTAGCGGGTGAGGCTTCTGATGAAGACGACCCGTGTGATGTACTCCCGGTGCATTGTGCACCGTACCACGAGAAGCCGCAGGTGCTCTCGCTGTTTTAGAGGAGTTTGCTATGGTGCTGCATGCATCACACTCACACTGGATGGATTGTCGCACGAACGAAAACTAGTCCTTTCCGCCCAGTTATGCGCGAAAAAACAAATGAGCATCATCGACTTCTTCTCAAAGTGAAGGTATGCAATAAAAGAATTGTAAATGTGCCATTTTTGTTGTTAATTCGGTGGTAATTAGACATTCAGAGAATTCGGACCATTTTCTTACTCCCGTGAGATCCAAATTAACGAGCTTTTACTGCAGCTGAAGATTTATGGAACGAATCGTGGCCCTAACGTAGTACCATTCGGGAGCGCCTCAAGCCACGTTTCGTGCCAGCAGTGACGGCAGAAACGCAGGCATGAAGCGTTCAAGATTCCCTTCGTGCAGTGCCGCCAACTGAACGGAAGTTCAGTTTGATGGACCAGCAAGGCCAAAAGTTTCAGCCTCTTGTGACAGTGAATTTATTCGTGTGCAGGTTTCCGCGGTGAACTCGTTGATTGGTAAGACTTTGTGTCCATGGTTGCCAACAGCTTTCCATCGATGTGCACTGCGATATTAGGCTTGGTCTGGCAGAGAAAATGGTGCTTTCATGTACTACTTGTGGCCCGATTGAGGCCCAGTGGTCTACTCAAAGGAAGGAAGGTGCAAGGGTATCTGATGTGAAAATTCACTGAATGCAAGCTATCAAAGTGATAGGGAAAGGGCAGACAGCTCTGAGCGATTTCTGGGCCACCATGAATGTGTCCTATCGCGATTTACACCATAAAACATTCCAGGGCCACTTGAAGGGCCTGTTCAAGCCTGCTACAGAGGAGGCAGCTGACAACGTATTTAGGAATGCCGTAGCTGCGGTAAAGAACGTGTACAGCGAGATGAAGGTTGGCTTCATAAAAATCTGACTGTTGTTTATGATGGTACCAGGCTCACGCGTGGTCATACCTCCCACATTGGGGTTGGATGCATAACAGAGTTCCACACAAGGCTTTTGCTGACAGTATTTTTTTTCAAACTTCTGCCTTGGATGCAGCCTGGGGTCCGCAGAGAGTGACCCCACATACCTTCAGTGGAAGGAGCAGCATCAGTGTCAAAAAGACACTGAAGCTGGCTCTGGCCAAAAGGAAGAGGCCGCATTGCACCTTTTTGGCCATTCGTTGGCCAAGAATGACCTGCGATATGCATCAGTTGTCTCTGATGGAGACAGCCGTGTTTTCCAGGCATTGCAAGATGACCAGCCATATGGGTTTATAGCAGTCACAAAAGAAGACTGCATAAACCATGTGAAAGAAATAATGGGTACTGGTCTTCACTCCATTGTGAGCAAGGCCAAGAAAGGGGAGCCACTGGGCGGCAAAGCTTGGCTTACACAACAGCTGATTAAAAAGCTCACAACTGCTAAGGCCTGGCTTTCAGCAAGGACGTCAACGATTTTTCCTGCAATGCAGAAAGCTGTCATGGCCACTTATTGGCACGTGACATCTAGCAACAGTGACCCCCACTATGAGCTGTACCCCCCTGGCCCTTTGAGATGGTGTGAGCAGAGAGCAGCAGAAGCAAAAAAAGCACAGCCTGCTCATAAATATAAGCTTATGAGCAGAGTTGCCCAAGCCATGCTACCCCTGTACGAACGCCTTTCAAACGTCCACTTGCTGAAGCACTGCAAGGGTGGAAGGACCCAGAATGCAGCTGAGAGCCCGAACTCTCAAAGGAAGAGCACGCCTCACTTTTTGCGGTAGAGACTGCAGTGAAGGAGGCAGTCATGAAGTACAATTCAGGGAACCAAAGAGCTTACTCGAAAAGTGCAACCTTGCGTGTAAATCCTGGTGCTCTTGCCGTCCAGAGGGCTCAGGAAAAGGACCAAGGAAAGCCTGAAGAAGGCGTCCAAAGCTTACCAAGCAAAGAGGCAAAGATGCAAGAACATGTTGTAAACTAGGAAGCGCAAAATACCGGACGACGGACAGAGTAAGGGACACAAAAAACAGGTTCACGAGCGCTACTACCAACCATTTATTCATGCTGTGGTACAGGGGTTATATAGGAACAGAATGTCGAGCATGCGCGTGGAAAAGGCACAGAAACCGCACATCAGACATGCGCACAAGTTAATCAAAAAAAGAATCTAAAAAGGCACAGTCCGATGAATAAACGTGTACAGACGTGTCACTGACACAACGATCGGACAGCTTTCGGATATAATAAGCCTCTAGAACGAGCCTAGCCTTATCATTGCCGCTCTTGCCTAGAACCTTGGTTTTCTCCAACCTTGCCCTACACGTGCATGAAGCAATGTGACGCACGAGATTAGCACTAGTGTCTTTGTTTTCTATGTTTTTGGCATGTCTGATGTGCGGTTTCTGTGCCTTTTCCACGCGCATGCTCGACATTCTGTTCCTATATAACCCCTGTACCACAGCATGAATAAATAGTTGGTAGTAGCGCTCGTGAACCTGTTTTTTGCGTCCCTTACTCTGTCCGTTGTCCGGTATTTTGCGCTTCCTAGTTTACAACATGCATCACCAACTAGCCCGGCAGCTTGCTCTCCTGAAGTGCAAGAACATGCCCGACAGCAATGGTACAAAATATTACAGCTCTTGTGCTTTTTAATAAATCTGCACTGCTTGGAAACCTTTGCAGCCCGTCTCCTCAGTTGTGTTTCTTTTGGCAGTCACCTCGGATCACCTCGCTTGTGGAAAGCATAGCACAACAATAGCTGAACCGATTTTGATCCAGTTTATTTTGCTGTGATCCATAAACTGTGCTGTACTTAAAGACAGTCTTGAAATGTTTCTTAACCTTTCCATTATTTTATTATTTCACAATGGCTTTATGCGGTGAAGCACAGTCACGTGCATGTCATATTCAGCAAAAAATTATTAGCGTGATAAAAAAAAAATTGAACACTGTCTTATTGTGATTAGGCATTTGGGCAAATATGCAAAGTATTCCCGGCTCACTACCATGTTTCGTTACTGTGCCAGGCTTTCCACAAGCAAGGAACTTATAAGTTCTTATAAAACAAAAACTCATGAAGATATCTTTATGAAATTTTATATTTTTCTCTTCACTGCAATGTTCAACATGTGCGCCATATTTCAGCCCTTTCCGCCAAGAAACAAAAAGTTCTGATCCCCTCCTCCTCCTCTCTTAAACCAGAATACTTCTGTGAAAAATTCAAGAATGTGCGCAAGCACTTTATGGGCAAGAAACCAATGAATGTATATATGCGAGTTCAAAGCAGGCATTAAATTCCAGGCAACTGCATTCAAGTAATTTCCAGAAAAACGTCCGTAACGGCCACACCGTTTTCCCAGAGGAAATGTTTAAAAAAATTATCTGTGTAAGGGCCTCACCCAAACTTTCCACAACCCACACAGGAGTAGCCTTCGAAATGCATGTGCCGTGGCCTCCGCGATCAGCTCCGACGGCGAGCAACAATGCGCTTGATCACGGAGGCAACACATGCGCACTGGAGCTTCCAGGTGCAGCCGACGAATGGCGCCCAAAGCCACAGCTCATCATCACCATCGTCAACTTATCTTCCGCCGCGAACTCACACAATCCTCATCAACATCAGTATCACGAGCTCGAGCCTTTTGTGGCTGTCAAAGGCACGGGGGTTTGGTAGAGCGTTTGTTCACCGTAGTTGTGGCTTTCGCGTGCTGCCGCCAAGCGTTGCAGTTTTAGCACAATGGGCAAGCACCTTAATAGCTACATGGCTGGGAGTTCGCTCTGCAACACAGCAAGTGCGCGGCAGGCAGGAAGTTCGATGTGGCCGAGAAGTACATCCAACGATGGTACAACCAAATGGATATATTGAGAAACACAAGCTGCAAAAAGCATGCTTTCTGGGGCAAGCTGTGCAAGTTTCTCGAACTAAACGAGCAGTTCTGCTAAACGACGAATGCGCGGAACAATGGCTATGCATTGACAGAAGACATCCTGCACGATTTCTTGTGGGATGAGCATACACCAGAGCAGAGCACGAGCTCACAGTTGGAATACTTCGCGAGTGATGACTGAACATTGAATAAATGCCGCTCATTCCTTGATTGCTGGGTTTTTTACTTAAAAAATTTTTTTTCGCACACTGCGTATTGACTACACCCCGAAAATAGGTCCCCAAATCTGGAAAAAAAGTGCAGCCCTTACACGCGTTCATACCGTACAATTCTGTTGCTATAAATGCCCCACAATCATACGGCTGGGTTAATATGCAGGCTGCATTGCATCCACTTTTCGTATACCGCTGTTCATAAAACAACAGTGCACATGTTTCAGCAAAGCCGTTTGCTCTCATCTCCAACTGCCTTTAACCGATAGACTTGATGTGATGATGGCTTCCTAAAAACTGTCGTGTCATCTTGCTTTTCCCATTCGTTTTTGCAATACGCAGTCAACTTGAAAGTGACCTGCAAGCCAAAATCGGACATCTGATGAAGTGCATTTCGTGTTTACAAAAACTGAGCACCACCGACCAGGTTCAAATCTGTGGTAACGGGCTCAGCAACTGAATGCTTTAGCTACAGAGGTCCCATGGCACTTAGCTCTGAATAACAGCGACTCAGCAGACCTCCATATGCAAAGATCAAAAACTGCACTCACCAAAGGCACATCACACAATGTTGTCACCTCCTTTAGGAACCTACTTGTTGCAGTAGTTGCGGCAGTCATCCTTGAGGTCCCCTGCTTGAACAGCATGAGTAATAATGCACAAACTGCTTGAGCTGTGCTCGCCATGACAGAGTAGTGACTGATCAGCCGAGTTTTACTGCCCTCAACCTGCAAGGTGATGGCCAGATTAGAGCAAGGAAAAAACAAAAAAAACAATTGTGCGCACTATATATTATAGCTATTAGTAAAACACATAATTCAACCATGGCAGTAATCCCCCCTTTACAATTCCACTTTTCCCAAATTAGTTGTTTGCTAAGTTCACGTGCTGCACATTTTTATATACATTCTCAGCTCATGTACAGTAGCATGATTGGCTGAAGCAATTTCGGAGCAACTTTTGGAGCAGAAAACTGAGCATTTTGCGTATATTATAGATAACAGAAACCAAGGAAAGCATAAGGGTATGTGTTTTGTAATGCTGATCACTGGGATATTAATTGTTGTAATTATTTTTTACAGTGCAATATAATTTAAAACAAAGTAGCATAAAAGACAACCACATGCCACTGGAAAGATGCCCACCCATGACCTTCGCATCTCACATAATGTTTTTATCAAATAAGCTTCGGCTGACCCTCCACATCTATGTACCAGGCATTTCTATAGCTGACAGAGATAATTTTAAAACCATGAAAGATGCGTCATTGCTGGTGGTCTGCCAGGTAGATATATGAAAAAATTGAAAATTGGTTTTGAGGAAACGAAACTGCACAGTAACTGTCTAACATATCTCGGTGGACACGTGGACCGCGCCTGAAGGAGCGAGTGAAAGAAGAAAGGAAGAGATGCCGTAGTGGAGGGCTCCTGAATAATTTCGACCACCTGGGGATCTTCAGCGTGCACTGACATCGCACAGCACACCGGCGCCTTTTGCAGCCGGATTCGAGCCCGGGTACTTTGTCTTAGTAGACGAGCGCCTTAACAAATGAGCCACAGCGGCGGGTTAGATAATATAGCAAGACCGACATTCTATTCGTAATAGAGAGGAATTAAAAATAACCAGAAAAAATTAATCAGCTTTTTAATTTTTGTCTTATGGCACAAGATTATAATAGCAAAATTGATGGCCGTGAACACTGAATGCGATTCCAGAATCTTGGTTCCTTTCAACAAATCTTAAATACGCACTTCTGAAAAATTCTTTTAAGTTGGCTTTCCCACATTGAGAATGTGTAACGCCACACACGACCGTCTCTTTTTGACAGGGCAATGAAGCGAACCCCAAAACTGACACCCACTGAGAACTTCGTGGTAGCTTACGTTTCCCCATTTCAGACTGAGCAAGGACGTGAAAGTCATCGGTGGAGCCATTTGTCAATATCTGTGCCACGAGACTTTCCGGCGTCCTCCAGATCCACACCATAAGATGACCAAAGCCAATCCCTGCGTTCTCCAGGCCTGTTTCACTTCTCTGTTTGCATTATGCAGGCTGAAAGTGACCTCGCTCAGCATGATAACCGCCTGCTTGCCGACCAATTGAAGGATTCTTGGAAAAATTAAGTTTTCCACTAGTGCCGCCTAGCGCAGATGTTCTTAAGGAAACACGAACTTATGGAGCAGATTACTCGTATTTTGTCATTATGTACCAGCATGTAGCAGGCTTCGTCGTTTGACACAACAATCACATCACTGTTGCATTTACATAGCTTCACAAACCATGTTCGGCCCATTGAGGAGAGGGTGACAATTCAACCCATTCAAAAATGACACTAAAAGTGAACATAAGGAGGGAGTTATATATTGTGCAGAAAAAAAGGTTGTGCAATGCCACCTTGGACCAGGGACAGAGAGAGTGGCAAAAGTCCCAACAGTGACAACTGGGTATTACATGGAACAAAAGTGCTGTGAACCAGGCGAGGAGAAAAGAGAAAACAAAATACACACGAAAACTGAGCACACAAAACCCATTGAAACAGTACCTATGCTGGAACTCCATTTCTTACTTGATATACAAGAAAAATATTGCATAAAAAAGTCCTGCACTTACCCAGTGACATAGAAAAGTTGACCTGTCCAAAATCAGCTATTACAAATATCTGAAGCCAATACTATCACATTAATCCCATGTAATGCTATTCATTGGCTTGGCATATCAGGAAGTTCACTATATTTTGCATTTCTGCAGTCTGCCAAATCAACTTTTCAAAACATTTTCCCTGTTGGTTTTTCCTTAATCACCGGAAAAATACTGACTCCGGTTCTGTTCACATAGGGTTCAACAGGGTGTTACATACTATGTCCTGTCTTTTCACCCTAGTTTTTCTGCTATGCATTGTCCAGGATGTCAACATACTGACAAGCCGAACATTCCGCTCTCCTAAAGTAAGCTGTAAAGGAAAAACCTAGCAGCTGCACATGTCCGTAGAAAGTGCAATGCTACCTCACAACACCAGAAACAGACACTTTAGACGACAGATGAAAATTTGTCCTACTAGTCAAATCGATTATATGATTATTTCTGGCAATGAAGCAAAAGACTGCTCGATAAATGTAATTTATGACTGAAGAAATTAGATTTAAAATTTCCCACCACTTCACTGAAAATTGCGGCGTCAAAACTAATCAGGAACCCGTGATTATCGTATCGAAGCGAACAGCGGAAAAGCCTAGCAAGAGCCCTTGTAGCCCATGTAGTCTGCCTCAACTCACTGAACTTCACTTGCAAAAACAGCCAGTAGTCACAACACGTGTATTCCGTTCTGTAACCTGTAAGAGCTGATAAAAAACCCCATTTGCAGCAAAAGTATACCCCTGTCATTAGAATGCTGAAGTCTCTCGATGCAGGTGCTCCAAATTGACCTTAGTATCCTTTGAAAAATGAACGTAACATGGTAATAAACGTAACAGGCGTGAAGAGCGGTTCCTTAAAGCTTTTTTCTCGGAAAAGCCGTGCCCGGCACAACTGCATGGGCAAACAGGCCAGCATATTAGGAAGGGTGCAGCCAGCATATTTTGGCACCACAGTCGCGTGCCATCATGATAACACTGATATGAAGTTCAGTCACCATTCCCCTTGTGTTTTCACTTTCCATCACGCCTGTACAAGACAAAGCAAACACCCAATTGATGTTATTCCAAAAACACTGCGGCTGAACAGCAGCTCAGGTTTCATCTGCCCCAGCTAGTTGTACTGCACGAGGAAAGGGTGATTGCACAGATAGAGGCACTAGAGGCACAACGGTCTAAAACGTGCCAACTAGAAGCAAAGGTAGTAAGTCTAGTGCACTACTCTAGAAGGAGAAATTTTTAGGGATAAGAAATACCTGAAAATAAAAATAAAACGAAAATTTGAATGCTACGGCACAATCCCTGGCAGAACTGACCATGGAGCACATTGAGGCGGTACACAGACTGAAATGTAAAGGGTCAGTGCCTCCAACGCTTGTTAGATTTTCTAGCTCACAAATTTCCAACACGCAGATCAAGAAATGAATCACGCTTAAAGAAGTGAAGGTATACATCAATGAGAAATCCAGTACCTCATACGAAAAAGGTGCTATGGATAGCAAAGAAATTGGCTGGAGAGAATGACTACAAATTGTGTTGGCTCAAAACGGGAGTTTTTCTTCAAAACAAGAAGGAGAAAGTGTCCTCACATTAGAGAGTGAGGACAGCTTAGTAGGCATTAGATAGTATGGATAAGGAACAACTCTGGATATGAGATTGGGAAGTACTTGCAGAAGACTACATTATCAAAGAACAACAAAAAGCCTGCTTAGATATAATACACACAAACATAAGTCTACAAAAGCACTGGAACCTCCTTAGGGTGTATTTGGAAAAATGTCTTTGCACTGGACGTTACTATCTTAGCAGATGCAAATGTTAGCAGTAACAGCAAATGTATAGCAAACCATGATTTCCAACAATGCAGTCTACACACAGAAGACAAATAAGTCGGAGGAGTTTTGATCTCTGTGAAACGCAGCTGGCCCTGTGAACAGAAACTACTGTCATACTGTCAGTTGAGGAAGCACAAGTGATGTTGCTCACGGTAGAAAACTGAAACCGCACGTTTGTCGTGTGTGCAGTGTACCAACCCCCTAGGAAAATATAAACTCACACGCTCATTCACTGCACTAAACAATCAGCTGGCATCAGCTGTCGTGGAAGGGAGCTCTCACCACCAAGCACAAGAACGTGACAATAATCCAGGTCAACTCTGAACTGCCAGTGGCCATAATAAAGTAAACAAGCACATGCATATTAACAAGCGATCACTTAAGGAGGATGGCAAGCACAGATGGTAACGTTTTCTTGACACATTTTTACACTGCGCGCCGAAGGACAAAGCATTGTAACTGCTTGTTTACGAGCCTTCACATCCGTGCACACTGCAATCAGCTACATTGCATGCTCAGTATTACACCACTAGGTCGTAGGCCATCTGACAGTAGCTCCGTCTCAACTCATCCACACGCAGCGCCCCTGAATAAAACGGTTTCTAATACGGCTGCCTCGATCATAATGTTGGGACAGTTTGGATGCATAAAAATTGCGCAGGTGGGTCAGACGAAAATCGCGGGTTCGATACCGGTCGCGACGATCGCATTTCGATGGAGGCGAGACGCTAGAGACCCGTGTACTGTGCGATGCCAGTGCGTTAAACTCCATAAAACCAGGCCAAAACACAATCGAGTGCAGGGGTCGGGTGGCTTCCTTGCCCTACGGGGCTGGGATCTAGAGGTCTCGCACATGTGGCGAGGGCTCCTTGTCACCGTGTGTATCTTACTAAACCGTCGTCGTCGTTTCGGATGACGCGGTTGTTTCGACGCACGTCTTGTCTTTCAATCTTTCCTCTTACATCTCTTTTAACTCTCCTACTGTCTGCACGTGGCAGCGATTGTGGCTCAGCTCGAGACAGAGGGCAGGCCCGTTCATTTTCCTTTTCGTTCTACCTGCAGTCGCAACAACAACGATCGAGTGCACTGGTGACATGCTTCTGCTAAAACTACAAAACTGTCACAAAAAAGTACGAAGAACACTTCTTAACAATTTCGTGACCGCATGCGACGAAAGTCAAAGGCAACAGCACCGGCAAGCCAGCAGCGCATTTGCCTGCCTGCCGCAACATACGAGACATCCCAAAATGCCCAACGCTTACTCTCTTTCGGCCATAATACGCTGCATTTTTCTTCTCACACCGTTACGATGAGTGGAGGGACGATGACAAAATCTCTCAGGTCAGGTCCGCAAGTCGCACACCGGAGCCGGAACGAACAGCGTGCAGCAAGGCCGGAGAAATTAAGCCACGCGGTGTGCCAAGTAATCTCAAAGGTTTCACTTGCTTACTAGTGATGTCGGTCACACTCTTCGTGTGAACTGTCATACGCAGCTCACTTCGGTATTGGTCAGCACGTGCATCGTACTGATCGCATCAACGCAAATTCTTGCACCGAACTTCGCGGTGGCGCGGTGGCGGTGGCCTTCAAGTAGTCTCAAGCGCGTCAAGACAGAAAGAAAAAGCGGTAGTGCAACACTTGCAAGGTGGCGCCAGTGAAGAGATAATTTTCTTTGATTTCAAAGGAAGTGCTGTTCGAATTCAGAGATGAAGTGTAACCAGAAGTTATTTCAAGCCGTAAGCGCTGTTTTCTGTCGCTGCTAAATACACAGGGAAATGACAGACGCCGCCAACAGCTCCCGAGATCACCAAAGAGAACTGAGGTGTGCTTCCAGTACGTGTAATAACATCCAGGGTGTACGTAATAAAAATTATTGTTTTCAGGAAAGGAAATGCCTGGGTGGGCCAAGGGTGGGCACGCGAACTGCGCCGTGAGCGGAGGGACAAAAAAACGGGTGAAAAAGAAAGCACGAGAAAAAAGAATTGTGGTGGTGAAAGGCTCCAATTTTCGATGACACGATGGTATGGATAGCAGAATTTTAGTTACACGATTTGTAATTTCGAATAGAGCCACCGCGATGGCTCAGTGGTTATGGCACTCGGCTGCTGACCCAAAAGACGCGTGTTCGATCCCGGCCGCGGCGCTCGGATTTCGATGGAGGCGAAATTCGAGAGGCCCGTGTACTGTGTGATGTCAGTGCACGTACGTTAAAGGACCCCAGATGGTCGAAGTTTCCGGAGCCCTTCACAATAAGGCGTCCCTCATAGCCTGAGTTGCTTTGGGACGTTAAGCCCCAGTAAACCATAAACCATTATTTCGAGTAGTGTTTTAAGGAACTAGCATATATATGGATCACCACAGACAGTATGCACGACTGATCTCCATTAGGTGGCTGGATGCCGCATCGGGCGCTCGAAAGTGAAGCCACCGGAAGTTGGACTCCATGTCCCTGAAGTCAGCCTTTGGCAGTGCACGAAATCTGACCTCAGCACGGTTTTTCGGTTTTATTTTTCGTTTTCCACTTAGTATTTTGTCTTCTCGGCGTTCTCGTCTTTTTTCATGTCAATGCCTACCTGTTGCGCCCCCAACTGCATGAGGAGAGCAGCAAAGTCCTCAGGAAAGACGTTTCAAAAATAAGGTTCCATTGCATCGCTATAGGACGACACTAGCAAACGACTGCACACAGTGCGTACGGAGCCTCGTCTGCTCAACTGTGTCGTCCCGTTTCGCTTGCGTCGCCAACTCTGCTCTTTGTTGTGATGCACGTTGTTGCGCTCTAAGCCCAAGTTATACCATCAATGGGGGATAAATTTAAGAAAGAATAGGTGGAAACCTTCATTAGGCAGCCGACTTTGCAGCGACCATTTTACCGATTTGTGTTTATACCGAACCGGAGCGAGCTAGGGCGAGGCCACAATCTGGTGAGGTGCTGCCGGTGTTCTGCTGGTTCATATTAGCGCGCCCAAAATGTATATGGTACTGCTTTTTCGACGGAGCGTATCAAGTACTATTTCGTACTGTCGCAAATTATGCCTGAATGGGCTTTCATTCGTGATGCTTGGTGCAGTTGATTCTAACAGCGCTCATCACATGCGCTGCTGCATTCGCCTTTCTCGTCAGTCGTTCCTCTCGTACTGTAGATGAAATGTGGCTGTGCTATAGAGTTAGATTAAAAATACGTATGAACGGTAAATGACACGCTAAAGCGATAAAAATCACCTGTAATCGATGAGAAGAGACATCGTCCGCCACCAACCCGAAATTGAAATAGCGGCAGCTGTATAACGAGTGGCTTTTCGAGTGTCAGGATTTCCGCGCCATTGCCTTTTCTTCGCTACACGAAAGTTCGTTTTTAAGATGACTTAGGCTCATCGTCATTCCACTGCTTCTGCTAATTACGCTCGGAAGACAAGAGCCATGTCAGAAAATAGTGTTTAATGCACGTATCCCTTTGCCGCGGCATGGTGAGACATGCATGTCTGTTCAATACGGTTCCTCCGAAATTAGTGTTCCCAAGAACAATGCTCACATTTATCACGTTCAGCTAGCTTATTCCTTTGATATTACAGTCGACGTCACACGAAAACAATGCGAAAAACTGAGGACGGAAGGGTGAAAGACGCGATTTTTTGCATTAAATTACACAGCAGACACCGAACTTCCGGGACATGCCATGCAACTTCCGGTGGCTTCACTTATATATACCTATTATATTGATTTTGGAGGAAAGGAAATGGCGCAGTATCTGTCTCATATATCGTTGGACACCTGAACCGCGCCGTAAGGGAAGAGATAAAGGAGGGAGTGAAAGAAGAGATGCCGTAGTGGAGGGCTCCGGAATAATTTCGACCGCCTAGGGATCTTTAACGTGCACTGATTTCGCACAGCACAGGGGCGCCTTAGCGTTTTTCCTCCATAAATACGCAGCCGCCGCGGCGGGTTCGAACCCGGGTACTCCGGATCAGTAGTCGAGCGCCCTAACCACTGAGCCACCGCGGCGGGTATTCACTTGCGCCCACTTCAGAAAGCGGGAATGCGGCTTCCAGCACGCTAAAGATCCCCAGGTGGTCGAAATTATTCCGGAGCCCTCCACTACGGCACCTATTCTTCCTTTCTTCTTTCACTCCCTCCTTTATCCCTTCCCTTACGGCGCGGTTCAGGTGTCCAAAGATATATGAGACAGATACTGCGCCATTTCCTTTCCCCAAAAAAACCAATTATTATTATTCCAGCCCCCTAGTGGAGATCAGTGGTATACACTGATCGAACACTAATTTAAACGAATTTGTGAATTTCTTCCCTGGGGCCAGATTACGTAACTGTCAATTAGGAAAATTGTCAAAAACTTGTCACAAAGGTGTCAATAATTAAGCCTCGCTCCTATTGATCGGTCGTGGCCGGCGGCCATATTGCTTTTTTGCGTCATGGGTGGTTGCAGATGACGTCACGGATGTGGCAGAAGTGATGGCGTTGCACACCTAATTATGCAGCCGCTCTTCGACAGTTTTTTGTCACAGTTTTGAAGCCGTCAATTTGACCGTTGCGTTTGTGACAGAAAATGGCGGCGGTATAGGCGGCGATACGAGTGAGGCGGCTGCGCCGGCGCGAGCAACGGCGAAGGAGAGCGCACGAAGACACGTTTGATTATGTTTGACTTGCCGGGCAGGCTGTTTCGAAGCCTTTTTCGACTGGAGAAGCAGACTGTGCAGTGGCTGTACGACGAACTCGCCGATGAACTGGGAGGTTTGCGTGCGAGTGCGCTGTCGGTGCGGCGGCAGGTGCTATGTGGACTGCGGTTCTTTGCCACGGGCGGCTTTCAGGCTGCCGTTGGTAATGAGGCGTACGTCTGCATCGCACAACTGACGGTAAGCAATGCGTACAGCGGGTGTTGGAGGCAATTTGTAAAGTTAGTGCGCAGAAGGGGTGGGTTCCATCGTCAGCTCTGTGACACACAGCTACATATAAATAAAACACGTATATGCTGGCAAAGCACTTTATTTTACCCAGCAAATGGCGCTTCGTGGTCGTCTTCTGTTTCCCAAGGGGAAAGAAACAAACAACCACACATCACATACTGCAACACCTCACCTTTTGACATTTTTGTCATCGATCGAAAGAGCCGAACAACACTGACTTCAACAAGTTGTCTTCGTCGATTTCGTACAAAGCACTCCTTGCAAGTTCGCTCGGTAGTCACGTAGCCTTCACTGCATTCGTTGAAATTTTTCTGCGCACTTAGGTCAACCGCACAGTAGCTCGATTCCAGACGCCGCGCAAAAAAAAACAATAACACGGCGTGAAACAGCTGCTTTAGTGCAAAGCGGCCTTTTTACTGCCGTCAGCACATCCCCGCGGCACCGAAAGTTACCCATCAGTCAATTTAATAGCACAACTTCGATCGCTTTTTGTTTTGCTTAATATTTTCGAACTTTAAACACAATGTTTTGACAAAATAAAACATTAGTTATTTTAATCGTTGCTTATTTCTTATTCCTTTTCACAAAAAATCAAGCAGACGGTCCCTCGAATGATCTCGGGACGCCGCCTGCTGTAATTGGCTAATTCCTCGTTGCGTCATGAGGTGACGTCTCATCGTGTCGTCATTTGACGTCACTGTCAATAACTTGTGACAGAATTTGTCACAGTTGCGTAATCTAGCCCCTTGTATCATTTTTGTCTCGGTTTCCGCAGTCGAAGGGCGGTTTAAAGGGGTGGAGACATCAAGTTTGTGGTTAGCGCGTTCTTTGTTTCAAACGTTTCTTATTGCTCCAGGAAGCATGATACACGCTCTAAGATTCAATTACTGACAGTGAATAATTTAATATCGCATTTTTAGGTGAGCGAGTTTTGGTTTCGGTTTCTGAGCGCCGAGTTGGAAATTGACGTCACATTCTAGGATGCTCAACTACGCTGCCTGGTCACGTGGGCCCACATAATTGTGGCGCACCTACGGCTGCATCGTCTGCTTTCGCACACACATGTTGTACCAGCGCACGCGAACGAACAACGGCATGGCTACTTTCAGCAGCTCCGATTATGAGCAATCTGACTCCGATGAGGACATCGAGTTTTTTTTTTTTTTATGGCAGCAGCGAGGACGACAGTGAACGCATATCCATTGAGAACCCGGACAATCATTTCAAGTTTGATCCGCTGGTCAGCGACAACGAGGAAGGAAATGCCAGGCCGCAGGCCGTCAATAATGAAGTTCAGCGGAGGGGTAACATAGACTGGTAAGTGGCGATGGTTTTCAAAAATAATGTTATAATTGTCAATGCAGGCAGCGTATTGGCCATGACAGCTAGGGTTTCCACTGTAGCAGTACATTATATTTTGTCCTTTCTCTCGTTGCGCTGTGAGCGTCTAACGTCCGCTATCCTGGATATTGCTGATGCGCGCTTTTACGCTTATCGTTGTACTTAAGCTGCCAGAGCTTATAACGAAAACAAAATCCTTTCTCTGGCCGCAAGCGATCAAAGCAATGCAACCTTGCGGCAATGTTTACTTCCGAGCATATATACACAGGCAGGTGGTAGCGCGCATGCACGTGGGTTTTATTCTGAAGTTATCTAGCTGTGTGACAGGTAGACTACGAGATATTATGAAACGTATATGTATCGCAGGTGCACCTGTGGTCGTTGTCAGCCAATGGAGACTGAACAAGAGTCCGTGTGCTGTCTCGAAGTTCCGAAGGTGGCCGCCCAAGTGCCCGAGGGGGCCAAGTGCATAACCAACCACTCCGGCTTTGAGCCAATATGCCTGAATATCCACGCTCTGTCGGTGGCATATTATGCCTTGAGAGAAGACAGGCCTTCTCTTGTTGATGCACCCGACATCCACACGTACGTATGACTTATTTACGGTCATGGCGCGTGTGAAATGTGACGCGCGGCAGGAACAATTAGCGAGCTACCGTGTCTACCGCCGTTCGGTAGACGTAACGAGTTGCCGTACGGCTGTACCCGGCTATGCTAAAGCTCTCCATTGTCATGGGCGCGTACAGAGTTGTCCGCGCGCGCTGTAGAGACCCAGTAGTAGTGAAACTCTATTGCAGTAAAAATGCACCAGTTTGCTTTTTTGAGTGTGCACTTCTCTTTTGTTTTACGCAATCCAGAACGACATGTAGTGTCACTGCATTCTTGTATGTCATGTGCTCTCTACATCGCTCGCAATAGATCTAATCATTAAATGCGCCATTCACCAGATGCATATACGTCGAGTTAAATCATGTGCACATTCACCATCAGAGACTTTGTGTGCATGTCCAGGAATATACATTAGGCATCAGGAACAATTATGCTATACATAAATTTTCTGTTTATTGCTGCTTATCCACTAAAAGCAGCTTCCCACCCAGAAATGGCCGCTGTTAGCATTTGTCATTCAGAGCTGAGGCATTTGGTCATTGTAAAGTAGTACCAGCAGAGTACCAAAATTTTGCTAAATTATTCTTTTTCAATTCTTTAGCAGGTACAGGTACACTGCATACAGGCAGTTTGTACGCTGGATGTGGGTCTGGCTCGGCCGGAAAACTCGTAAGGTGCTCCCAAGCTGCGTCATCAGCGAGATAAGGAAAGCCTTTCCTTCAGCTCGCTATGCTGCGTTTAAGTACCCCGAGTAGCAGAGAGAAATATGTCAAAAGAGAGTATGTTTGGGCATAATGGTGGTTCATAATTAAAAAGGAAATAATAGTGCACTAACGAAAATAGGACGAATGAGAACATATGGACGTGAGCTGACTTTCAACTCAGGATTCATCGAATCCTCAGTTAAAAGTAAGCGCTTGTCCATTTCTTCTCATTCGTCCTGTCTTTCTTTGTGCACCATTATTTCCTTTTTAGCTGTGAAATGATCAACTGCCCTGAGAAAAATACGGGTAATAAGAACTATAGTGCTTTATTCCATATTCACATGCATGACAATCAGTTTCCACTCAGTATGCAGAAGAAAAAAGGTAACCAAAAACATCCCTTCAGATGGTAGTAGGAACTGTAAACATTTAGGCAAGTTGTTTACATGGTTTTCACCGATTGTTGAAAGATGGTAGGAATACTGACCTCCAAGTTACATTTGTACAAGGTGTGGATTGGGAGTGGTGAGGAAAAATGGAGGTGTGCAATCAGCCTGTTCAAGTTTACTGCATGACACTTTCACACGCACTTTCAGCAGTCAAAAGAAGTCCTTGAATAACGTCACGCATTCGCTACAGAAGTTGAGAGAGCTGTCGCACCCTGCTGTGGCTTGGCATATAGGCGACATGGTAAGGTCTTGAAGGCAGCCGTAGAAAAGAACAGCAGCCATCCATGTGGTCAGGTAGCTGCACATTTCCAGGTTTCTGATAAAATAATTCCACCTCACCTACACTACATTGGGACGCCGTTCAAGTTGAGACAGAGGTTATCTCACACTCTGTCAAACAGCAACATTTGACAGCAACCTGTTTGTAATTACTCTTGCTGCATTGCAATGCATACGCAATTGATTTGGTCTTCGCGAGTAACGAAAAATGGGTTCCATGTGACACGTCCAAGCATACCTGATACTGATTGTCCTCTGAGACAGCTTCTATACTCAGTTTCCTACATAGAAGGCTGCAAAAGTAGCGCGTCAGCGGAATCATATTAGTCCGCCACGTATCATTCGTCCTTCTCGAAACTCTGGTGAATGTATGGGTGATGAAGAACGATATCAAAAGATCTGGCACCACTGAACATCAGTGTCAAAGCTATGAGGCCCTCTGGCTATAATTTTCACTGAATGTGGACTACTTTATGGGCGCAGATTGAGTACGAGCTATTTGACCTACCAACTGCGTATCATACTGCCCCATGCAAGTTTACTTTTTGAAGTCTTGATGAGTCGCAGGATGAAAATGTGGCAAGAGATAAAGCGAAGTCCGGGAGGTGCAAGTCACAGCACTTAATTTTTCTCGCAACAATATATGCTTGGGTTCACTTCGGTTGTGTAGCGCACAGTGGCGCTGCAAAGTGGAGGTGCTAAGATCGGCGTTCCCAGCCGGCGAAAGAAAATAAAGATTAACGGCACATGCTCGGTGCGTACGCATGGCACGGGCTGTTCGGTGCTAAAAACCTGCTACGCTGGTCCTCTTGCTCTGGCGCTCCGTTGCGACCCCAGCAAATCCCCTACAGTAGTGACTCCGGCCTAAGAGATGACCAATCGACCTACTTCGCACAACCAAGCCCTCCTCCTCCGCGATTTCCTGGTCTCCCGAAACTCGGGCTGCTTTCAGGGCTTCAAAACAAGCCCTCGCCAATTTGATGCTTCTCATCCACCCCAGGGCTTGCGCGCCAACTCGTATCGTGATGGATGCTTACAGTGTGGCCATTGGTGCTGTTCTCCAGCAGAAAATCAACTCCGAGTGGCACCCATTGGGTTTCTTCTCTCGGAAGCTCCAAACTGCCGAGACTCACTACAGCATATATGGCCGTGAGCTGCTCGCCATCTACTCACCATCCAGCATTAACGCCACTTCTTGGAAGGCCAGCCATTTTATGTTCTAACGGATCATAAGCCTCTGGTGTATGTGTTCCGTATGAACTCTTCCGAATACGTCGCCCGTGAACTTCGTCAGCTGGCCTGCATATCGTAATTTGTGACAGATATCAGGCATATCACAGGCACTGATGAGGCAGCTGATGCACTTACCTCCATCGGCGTGTCTAACCTGCTGTGGACTGGGAATATCTGGCCCGGGCGCAGCTAGACGACCCTGAGCTGCAAGCTTTGCGTGTCCACCCCTGTGCCCTGCCCTCCGTCTGCAGCTCCTGCCTCCTCCGTTTGTGCCCGGATTGCTCTGGCGCGACATGTCGTCGGCTCTACCGCGTCCTTTCACACCGGAGGCCTTTCGTCGTGCAATCTTTCATGCACGACGTCTGCCATCCCAGCATCCGAGCCACGCAGTGCCTCGTTACCCGGCAGTACGTCTGGTCGACACATTAACACGAACGTTTGCCAGTGGGCGCAATCGTGCGTTGCTTGCCAGTCCACCAAATGACCCAACATATAAAGACTATACCCCAGTCTTTCCTGCCACCTAGTTGTCGCTTTGGCCACGTTCATCTTGACTAGGTTGGACCACTCCCTCCCTCATGGCTGCCGGTACATTCTGATGATTATTGACCGCTTCACCAGTTGGTCCGAAGCAGTGCCCATTCCGGACATTACTGCGGAAACAGTTGCCAAGGCCTTCGTTTCAGCATGGGTTTCCCGCTTCGGCTGCCCCGTCGTTACCACGGATCGCGGCCGCTAGTTTGAACGCACCCTCTTCACTTCCCTCACCCGTCTGCTTGGCATTAAACACTGCCTAATCGCAGCATACCACCCCACTGCCAACAGCATGGTCGAGCGGCTCCATCGCCAGCTCAAGGCTGCCCTCGCTGCGCGCCTTGATCGCGAGCACTGGGTCGACCGCCTTTCTATGGTATTTCTTGGCCTATGCGCCGTCCTTCGTCATGACCTTGTCTGTTTGACGGCTGAACTCGTCTTCGGTGCACCCCTGCGGCTTCCTAGAGACTTGTTCGTTCCTTTGCCTCCCTTGTCCCAGCCCCTGCAGTACCTTCAACACCTACAGGACTGTATTCATCACCTGCGCGCAGTCCCTCCTCGATCATATGACCGTCATGTATTTGTGCACCCAGACCTTGCGTCCTCGACGCGGCGCCTCTTACCCCGTCATACAACGGCCCGTACCGCGTCCTCAACAAGACGACAAAGTTGGCGACTATCCTGCTGAATGGTTGTGAAGAGGTAGCCTCCTTAGATCGCCTCAAACCCGCATACCTAAAAACGCCTCCCCAGGAGCTTCCCTTAGATGTTGCCAGCTTATCTGCTGACCAGCCTGCCGCCAAGGCAGGCCCATCTCTGCCCCATCGGCGAGTACATTTTGCCGTTCCGTCTGGGCGGGGGGCCCTGCAGCACACAGTGACGTTGCAAAGCGGAGGCGCCAAGATCAGAGTTCCCAGCTGGCGAACGAAGAAAATAAAGATGAACGGAGCACGCACGCAGGGCACGTTCAGTGCTAAAAGCCTCCTACACTTGTCATCTTGCTCTGGCGTTCCGCTGAGACCCCGCGAATTCCCTACAGTTGTACGGTGAACTACTTTTTTGGGAGCGGACTTAGCCTATGTGAACAGGCACACTACTTTTGGCAGCGTTACCTATGTATGAAACGAAGTATACACCACAGCAAGAACTCCATTTACCTCACCACTAGTCCAACTGTAACGATGCAATAAACACTTTGGTTAGACATTATTCCAGCACACCCCAACTCCTTTTCAGGCATGTAAGACAGTTATTTGCACACTCATGTCGACTTCTGTAATAAGATAGCGACTTTTTCTGGTCATCTCATACACCAAAAAAAAGAGGGCACTGTGACATGGCAGTTGCTTGAAGCTAAAGGCATGGCATGCACTTCTTATGCAAACTAACAATAATGGGCATCTCAAACACGACTTCAGCAAGAGCAGGATTAAGCGATGACAATGATTTTCGTATACTGGAAGTAAAATGTTGACATAAGAAAAGGAGCAGGAAAACAACAGAACAGTTCTTGGGGTCTCAATATCGCCACAGAGACATGAATGCAACAGCATGATAGACCACTCATTTTCTCCCACAGTAGCAAACTGAGCCATCTCCTGATGCATGCAGGCATCTGCAATATTAAACACTTATTGACAGCTGAATATGCCATGACGGCAATGCATAAAGCAGAAAATAGTGACACAGGCACACAGCTATGAGGCTAATAAAAATGTCAGTAACAGGAGCTTGCATATGAGCCATATACAGCAGGACATGTCATAGGGCAAGTAGCTTCGTAGTGTCCGAGTTAGGAGTTGAGCAAAAGACATTCACAAGAGCGACAACCAGTAGTTGCATCTGTCCCGTCTGTCTAGCAGGATGCCTTTTGTTTGCAGAGCGCTTAACTGTGTTGTCATATTCCTCCTCTTAACATTTCCTGCCAAGGCCATGGCGGTCCATGGCAAGGTCACGTTTTCCCACTGTTTATTCCTTACTCCATTCGTGCTACTTCCCCGCACCCGCTAATTGCGTCATCTCACGATTTCCACATTACTATGTACTCGCAGAATGCGCTAATATTGTCTGCCGTGGGTTCTTTTGCAGTTGGCATCATAACCCTGCTTCACATGTTCAAGAAAACTGTTTACAATACGAGATATCTAGCATACGCCTCTAGACATGCGGTGAAAACCATTCTGGAATGAGAGTGCCTTTGGCGAGGTGCTAGTTCAGGAGAGGGTGTTGTAGCGGCACTATCGTTATCAGCAGTGCTGCGTCGCCTTGGCTCGTGACATGCGCTCGCGCGGGCTACGTGGGGCCACGTGGGGAGCAGAATAAAGACAATTGACACCTGGTTCCCCGCCTGTTCACTTTGTCCGCGTCGCGCTCCATTAATTTGTACGGGACTTAAGTTTATGTCCCTCTACAGTTTGGTCACCCGAACGTGAGAGACGCTGATAACGGCGCCACGGTTGCAGCGCCCAGGCCCCTGCTCATACACCGTATGCGGAGGGCTTATGCCGCACATTCTGATGAATTTTCACTATCGCGGACGTGCAGTTTGCCACCCTCGCAGCGGACTTTCACGCTACTTTTGGCCTGGCTGTCCACCTTCGAGCTCGTCGACTCGTGGACCACACGACTCACTTGTCTGTGAACGGCGTCCACGCCCCGGTGGCCACCCCCATCCTCCAAGCTGCTCCGCACCTGTAGTCTTCCGCCTTGGCTGCAGTTCTGGCCGATTTTCCTGCCATCACGCGGCCCAGCAACCTTGGGCTTAGCGTTTGTCACACCGTCATGCACCACATAGTTACTACGGGCCCACCAGTGTTCTGCCGACCGCGCCGCCTTGTTGGCGACCGCCTCGTCATTGCCCGCCGCGAATTCGACCATACGCTGCAACTAGGCATCATCCGGCCGTCGTGCAGCAGTTGGTCTTCGGCGCTGCATATGGTGCGGAAACGTGACCCGGGCAGTTGGGGCCCCTGCGGCGACTATCGTGTCCTCAACGCCCGCTCTGTCCCGGATCGATATTTTCTCCCTCATATTCATGACTTTACGGTGGACCTGCATGACATGACCATATTTTCCAAGATTGACCTGGTGAAGGCCTATCATCAGATCCCGGTGGAGCCTGCAGACATCCCTAAGACTGCCAATGTAACACCGCCTGGCCTCTTCGAGTATGTCCTTATGCCCTTTGGTCGGCGAAACGCTGCTCAGACTCAACGCTTCATCAATGAGGTCACTCGTGGCCTGCGTTTTGTGTTCGTGTATCTCGATGATGTGCTGGTAAAACGCAGGGATGAGAAACACTTAATGAGAGATTTTGTGAGCAACATTAGGTATACATAAATTTGGCTTGAACAATTACCCGGCAAACAGCAAGCCAGTGCTTCACTGAAAAAAAATCGGTGCTAACCTTTTGCAACATGCCAAGCATCAATGTAGTGGGCAATATCAGACCGATGCTGCCGCATGTGGCTGCGCACCTGAACGTGCTTGTCCGTGACTATCTCACGCACAGAGATGTTCTTATCATCAAGGCGCTTCAGTGCCCTTTTTAGGCCTTCCAATTCCATGGTGCCACTGCTGGAAACTTCATTTCACTGCAACGGGAGGTCAAGGAAAAGTTTAATCTGATCGAAGCCAATATACTGTACATGAGAAAACCGAAAAGATATCTTACCTGTACAAGTTGCATGTCAATATAGGATTCAATGAAATTTCCAACAGCGAGTAAGTGCCGTATTTGGCAAAGTAGCCATGAGAATCTGCCCGGCTGTCACCTGCTAGTTGGGCTTCAGTCCTTCTGAGAGAGTTGACTAAAGAATGCTGTTCGCGTTCCCACAACGAAAATAAAAAGTAAATACATATAAATATGCACAGAGTGCTCTTATAGTGTAGAACTTCTATTTTGGCTAGATGGTTCATTGTACTCGAGAAAGGAAAATAGTGCTCTAGGCCCAGAAGTAAGGCAAAGAAAGGAAAAGGGGCGAGAACCTTGGAGCAAAGCTTTTAACAATACAACGGCAATAATCAGCCAAGTAGTACCACATAAGATTTCCCATTTTCTCAGGACTGGGCGTTGACACACTTCAAAAATTTATTTTCATACTTAGTGGCATGCCCATCTTGGTTTTGAGGATTTTTTGGTCAACATAGAAACTTTTCCAGACAAACCATGCTCACCTTGTGCACAGCAGGAATCACAATGTCCCGCTGCAGGCGGTGGTATGTGCGCTTGCTGAAGCATGCAATACCAGCGCTTTTGAAGAGCCGCAGGACTTGTGTTGGGCTTGAGCCGGTAAAGAGGATTGCAGCAGCCGCAGCGATGTTTCCCATGGCAAAGCGTCTCTTCTTTGGCTGGCTGTGCCTTCTAAAAAAATGACCATCTTGGCATGTAGGCGTGACCACAGCGAGGGAGCCAAAATCCTGTGGAAGAAAGAAAACACACCTATAAATTCACTATATATTCCAACATGTAAGCACTGCACCGCCTGTTTCATTTCATTTATTTTGCCCATAAAGGCCCAACGGCATTGCATAAGGAAGGGCTACAAGTGGTGGAAATACATGTACAATTAACACAACTCTGCCAACTGTAAACACTAAAAAATAGCACAAAGAAGATCAAGCAATTACAAATAAGGAGAGGGCAAATAGAGAAAAAAATGCATGTACGGCACTTTGTACAGGTGAAAGTCATTGAATAATTCATGGTGAGGCCGACAAAATGATTTTTGTTCATTGCACAACAGTGTGTCATTGTGCAAGACATTCCAGTGGGTTATTGCATCGGATAAATCCTTCATTCCTAAAGTACGGCTCTTGATGCTGGCTATGAGGTGGCTGTAGCTAAGGCGACTGGAATTCTAATCGGTGGTTTCAGCGGGAGGAGCCTTTACGTCGGAGGGCAGAAAAAGCTGTGCAGCAGGTAAAGGCACGAGGTGATGCGGCATGACTGAAGTGACTACTACTGCATTGAGGGAGGGAAATCAGTAGGGCTCCATGCTTTCGCTATATACCGATAAACCAGAAAAAACGAACCTCGAGGAATTTTTGTCTGAAGCGCTAAAAACTTAAAAATCCAAAATTTTATCTGACCTTGAAAAACAAAATGGCAGCTTCACATGAAGCAATGTTCTATACTACTTTTTTCTCGTTTTGACCCGGAACACAATTGAACTGCGTTTTTTTCTTCCCTCCCTTCATTCCCCATTCCTTTTTGTACAAGCCATATTCCTAACCCCGAATTCCCTTCTGTTACTTTTACCAGCATGACAGGTTCAAAGTCCAAAGTAGCGCTCTTTGAGCGATAGCCTCCAACTCAGCATTATATATGCAGAAACTGACTGGCGAACTTAACAAGACATGCCGTGATTTTGTCACGGTTCCCATAAGAGACATTTGTCACCTTTTGAACGTTGTAGTGACGGAGTGTATGAGTTTGCCATCTCTCAGTGCTGCACGAGAAATGGCTGTTCATGTACCAGCAATGCTTACAGACTCCAGGGATGCACGACGCAAATTTCACATTGCCTGCAAGTCCCTCGGATTGCCAGCGCGGCAACTTGCTGCTGTGGTACCCATACGCTGGTACAATTTTTTCAAGCGCTCACTGATGTTCTTGCTTACTCGAGAGTAATAGAACAGCTCATGGAAGTACAACTAAAGGTGAAAAGCTCGAGAAGGTGCAGGCACTACTGACTAACCCTGAAGACATGATTGTATTTTTTGCAAACTGTGATTACTTGGCCAAGAACGTCCTGCCAATAACTATAACACAAAAAGCCCTCGAGTCTGAGGAGGTGCTTGTCTGCCACGTGTACTCAATCATGGTTCGCTTAGAGTCCCCCTCGCTAGTCAATGTCTTTCTGCATGGCAAGAGTTTGTTGGAAAGACCTACACACTTTTACACCCGATGAGTTCTGACGTCCGAAAGAAATGTGCGCTCAGATTTCATGAACACTCACTTTAGATTCGGACAATGTGGGAAGCCATTGTTTACAGGAATATTCCTGCGAGTTTTCATTTCTTGAGGAATGACTTCTAGCATTAGTGCAAGCTGTGAACCCAGGCAGGAAGGAGGAACCAGTGAAATCAGAAGACCTGTGGATTGTTTTTGCCTGTCGTGTGCTCTGCAGAACTAATATCTTTGAAAGAGGAACTCTTAGAATATTCTCTGTTCCATTTGCTGAAGTTCGCATTGGCAGTTTCCAGAGAGCACACAGCAAAGGATTGCCGGTTTTGTCAAAATCTTCCTTTGACTGTCTTGCCGCCCCCATGCCAAGTGCAAACATAGAACGTGCATTTGCTGGCCTGCTTTCCTGAGCTGCAAGAACCGTGCTCTGGTGGATGAAAAATCTCTCACAATGTACATGCCCATTTTTTTTTCAACAAGCTTAAGCAACAATTTTATGCTTCTGAAATTATTCTGTTGTTATTTTCAATCACTGGTGCATTAACTCGCTGTGCAGCGGTTGGTATCCATTCAATTAAGTTGTGTAATGTGAGATGCGTTATATTTTCCCTAGTAATTATACAGCCGTTTTACAGCAAAAACCCTGATAAACACCAATTTCTCTTCAGAATTAGATTGCACACTGAAAAAAACAAACCAAAGGGATAAAAATAAACAAAACACTAATAACCAACACACAGACGATAATGACAAAGGAGAAGAGGTGTGCTGCATCCTCAAAACATCACTAAAAAATCCATTCCAGAAAAACATGCCTGTGCTTTGAACAACAACAATGATTTTTATACCTGTACCGATGACTCTGCCGGGAAGTGGCATTTCCTGCAAAACTTCACAAGGTCCAGGAGGCTTTCCTCAAAAACAATCATCTTGCGAGGGCATGGTTCAACAAGAGAACTGTAAACCAAATGTATGTTCTAATTAAAACTACTGCTTTGTTTCCATGCAGCATCCTTTACACTCATATACTGTGTGATGTCAGTGAACGTTAAAGATCCCCAGGTGGCCGAAATTTGCGGTGCTCTTCACTACGGCGTCCCTAATAGCCCGAGTCGTTTTGGGACGTTGAACCCTCACAAACCGAACCAAACCATCCTTTACACTTTTCCTTGAGATGGCAGGGGTTGTAAGAGGAACTACTTGAAAATTAACTTTTAAATGTGAATATGTCGAGAAACTTTCACACTTCAAGTACCTGTTGTGACCAAAATGTTTGCATATCTGTAAGCCATGCATGGAAAGAAAAATCAGCTTTGAGCCATGAGGCACACTTACGCTGCAGAGCTCTCCAAAGATGGCTCGTATGTAGTGCCCATTGGGTCATCCTGAAAAGTCAGTGACAACTCCGGCGGCTCTGGTGTTGGTGGTTGTGATGCTAAACATCTCTGCTGTTTGTCCTCCGAGAGCACAATATCAACAAAATCACACTCGGTCTGACATTCTGGAATTGAAGGTTAGGGGGTGCTATAGATGTGCACATGTTGACGCTGAAGAATATAGGAGCACAACAACTCTGCGAAAAGCGCGCATTTTGCAACAAATACAGTTGCGGTGCAACTTCTACACTTGCTTATAAAAAATGTTTTCCACAGAAAAAAAAAGCCACCTGCACTAAACCTGTTACAACAGCAGCTTGGTTTGGGCTAATTGGTAACAGGCAGTAGCACCTGTCCTATCCAGATCTCTGTCGTCTATGTCTTTTTTATACTATGTTTTCAAAAAACTAAACCTGTCGCTTGAAAGAACTGCACTCGAAAACAGTACACTCTATGGCCACATTACAACAAAAAAACCTACAGTTAACGTCTTGCCCTCCTTCTGATGGGATGGCCGGCTCTGCCTGGTCGGTTGCTCTTCGCAAGCGGTGTATAGTGATGACACGCTGGCCGGTGGTCGATACACGGCGGTTAGCAGTACGAAGGATTAGCGGTCTTCGTCCGCTCGTCTGGCTACACGTTGCCGGTTGGGGCAGCAATCCCAACTTCTTGGCAAACAAACTGATTTATTCAAGGCGGGATCGACATAAAAAGGCAGGTGAGAAAAAGGCTGTTTAAAAAGCGCAGTTTTAAAAAGGCTGTTTAAAAAAAGGCTGTTAAAAAAAGGCTATTAAAATCAGCCGAGCTTGAGACTCGGCGCGCTCGTCTCAAGTCATTGTTTCCAACGGGTTTTTAACCCCTTTGATAATTGGGCGGACCTTTAGCAAACTTGTTCTCGCTCAATTTTAACCAAAAGCATGGTAGTGGCCCCGTATGTGCAAGTGGGCGGAGCCCAGGGCTTCCCGGTCCGAGCCCAGTGCACCCCGCACCTCCTGGAACATGCAGGGCGCGTTGTACCGCATGCGCAGCTCGCTGCGTGTGCATTCCATCGAGTGCCACGCATCGGATTTGCCGTCTCCCTTGACAGAAAAAGAATGTCCTCAGCGGGACACGGTCGTTGGCCCCCTGCCGGTCAGGAGGGGATGACTCGGCGCCAGAGCCGAAAGGATTAGTGCCGGTAGCCGGCATCGAGGCACCCTACGCGCGGGCGTCGCGCCTCTCAGTAAATTCCTGTATTTCCCACGGGGATGACCGCTCCCGGGAACAGGTGCGGGGGGAAGGGGGAACGACCCATCGGCGCCGTGGGCTTCTAACACCTACTACTGGAGTCATCAGTTCACAGAGCGGTCAAACAATATACTGAATCGCACTCTCACACCAAAGCTACTCAGAAACAAATTGTCCACATCACTTGTTACTTCCCTAGAACACAATCCAGAATTAAGGTGGAAACTAGAAGACATGTACTGCTGGGAGCAAAAGTTGTACACAACACGCCACCACCGGCCCAGTTTCCCCGAGAGATTTCATACGCACTCACAGTACAGGCTGCACCTTCTGCCTGCACACCGATACTTTTAATTTTTGGACGCATTGTAGCTTGTGTCGCTTTCAGTGACACTTGCACAGTGCACTGAGTCTGGACGTCGCGTGCAGTGCACCCAATCCCTGCTGTGGCTCCGTATGGTGGTGACATTGTGTCCGAATGATGACCAAGTGCTGGACCAAAATGAGATTGTCACGTGAAGGCAAGTTTTGCACATAAAGTACACACCATACGTGACATGCTTGCAACTATCATGTTAGGTATTTGTTCATCACGCCACTGTTCACCCATTTCATGAGGAGAAATAGATTATTCCCTACATATTTAATATAAAATCGCAGATAAGCACTATTCAACATGCCAAGAAGTTTTAAGACTAATAACACACTACTATTAATTTTTAAGTTACGCAGTGTACGTAGGTGTGTCGGTAAACGTGCGTACTTGTCAGCCAAACGACCGTCTCCATATGATTTTTTATTTCATTTTCTGACACTTTGGACATAACAGTGTGGTTGAGGATTACAACGAAACAGATCAGCGCAAATACAATACCTGTGCTCCCAGATAGGTCTTTCGTGGCCATTTACTCGCAGAGATTAACACCATCGCTGCGAACCTCAGCTAGGCACTGCATAAAACATCAAATACGCCAGCATTACCGCCACTGTCAATGAAACACACCTGTAGGCAACCGGATGTAATACAAACCTGACGCTTTGGCGCAGTTGCTCCGCTTACAGGCGGCAGGAGACGTTGTGCAGCAGTAGGATACACCGTCGGCACGGAACCGGGCAAGAGGCAACGCTTCTTCGGAATCCCGAATCTGGCCGCATACTTGTACTCGTATGAGTCCGAGCAGAAGTGCAGCGAGCAAAGCACGCTCTTCTTCGCCGGTGTCCAATAGTGCCGCCCAGTAGCCCGAACAAAGTCAATCCATGCGTTTCTTTGTGCATCGTTCCGGGGCAACTTATGGAAACTCACAGGGCATTTGCTGGGGCAGAAGTCCACCACACAATAGTACGAAGGCATGGCGCAAGCAAACGTCCGGATGTCTTCAACACTGCACGATCAAACGCTAATATTGCCGTCGCAGGGTCGAGTGACGATGCAGAGCGTTTTGCAAAATGCCAACAAGGCTGGCTAGTTCGGCAATACGTTCACAAAAATTAACTGAGCGAGCGACGGTTCACAGCAAATGCAGCTCGCTGATGCGTGAAATGCGTGCCGTTTGCAGATGAGTGTGGCCTTATGACAGTGCGCCTGTCCCGCTCGCCCGCTCATCGTACGTCACTGTATTATGGTATGACGTCACTTTAGTTATTCTACCAGGCTAGTGACGTAACTAAAAAAAACACAAGATAGCGATGGGTCTAGATGTCTAGAGTGAGCATTTAGGCGATCTTAAGAACCACATTAGGATATTTTTTAAACGTTGGTTGTGTCCAATACCTGGCTGTGAGCGCCCTTGCGTACACAGGAATCCCATAGTAGGCTTTTTTATCCTCAAAATTTGGTGCCTCCACCCTTTTAATAAAAACAAATGATATGTAATCGCATTTCCGTTTCATTTTCCGATAAGACCTACCTAACCGCTTTGTGGATTGGACTCCCAACAACATATGAAGCACATGAACTCAATTTTTACACCGTAGCCACCGTTCGCCCAATAAAACCGCAACTGAAACCCATATAGACCGATTTATTATCGTTATGTTTACTGTCTTGCGAATTATTCCAATGAAAGAAACGCCTACTCTTTTATTGCACGCTGAATCACGCAACACATGGTGCCTTTTCCCTTTTCGCCTTAACCTAAATGCAGCCTGACCCTTGAGCCATCACGCCGGGGAAGGGCGGTGTTCAGAGTTTTTGCTCCGTCATACCATAAACCATAAATACGGCAACTATGATCCTACGACAAAGCGACTATAGGCAAGAACGGCAACTGTAGTAACGGCAACGTGGTATAGTTCTCATATTACACTAGAGCTGATATAGGAAGCCGGATATTTCGAATTCTCGGCTAGAGTTATAACGAACGCTCGCTTATTAGGAATGAGGGTGGTGCGACCGTTATGGTGTGGATTGCAGCAATGGCCCTGTGTCTCAGATACAACGACTGGTCATGACAGCACAACTCGGTTAGAGCGAATGAGGAGGCGTCGTTAAGATCGCCCTCGCTGTCGAAACACGCGCTCTTCCCGCCAGCCATCATGAAGTGTTTATTAAAGGGGCCATGACAGCCTATTTTCACGCATACCCTGTTTATCGCCTTTAATTCTCAACACGTTAAATTACAATTCCCCCAATTTTCAGTTGATTCTGTGCGGAAAATATTTTTAAACCGAATTTTTTTCGTTTCTTTTGCGAACTGCTTGCTGGTCTGGCAACCTCTGATCGCTTACGTCACGAGCGCATGCACGCCACGCGTCGCCTGCGGCGAGCTGTTGAGGTGCTTGCATGCACATCGTAGACAGCGGTCGCTAGAAAAGTTTTTTTTTTAGCCTAGCGAAATGAAATGCATTTTGCGTGTTCTCTTTTGGGAAGCCTTCAACTTAGTACGCGAGCTGAGTGATCCTTGGGAAAGCGGACTTGCTCGTGGCGCCCACTTTCCGATTGTTGAGGAAACAGAAATCGATGGACCCCTGCTTTATTATTTACGCTTACAAGCATGCTGTTCGTATGTTATGAGTGTGGTCTCTTTTGAGCAGTCAAGTGTTCCCGTATGTGAAAAGCGGCACGTGCCGTGGAAGCCTTCGCCGATGTGCGCCGTGAAAGCCGCGGCGTATTGTAGCTAGTTACCAAGTTCTTGTCCGCTATTCATCGCTCGATAATTAAACTCAAATTATCAAAAGGTGCACTACAGTAACCGTGAGGCACGAAAGGTGCAGAGAAAAGTGCTGAGTGCGACAACTTCCGCGCTGCATGTACGCGTTTGTAAGTCGAACATACATTTCCTTCGACTCAGAACCTTTTTGCAGGAACCAAGCCGCTTGCAAAACCCTACGTAACTCGAATGCTTTCACTGTCCGCACCGTGGAATAGTCGCCGTCGTCTAAATGAGTGCTTCGAAATAATAGTACAGCGTGTTCCTGTTCGTGCGCATTGTGCCGCAGGAGTGCGACGAATACAACTGCAGCCCCGCGCTGAGGTTGTTTATACATGTCTGTGCGCAAACAGTACTGCTCGTTTACGTGGCATAAAACGCCAGGTGGGTTATCCTTTTTTTAAATATTACGTACTCTTGCTCACAAAACGCACTTTTACTCATTTACACACCATGATAACACTGCAATAAATAAGCGCCGATGATGCTATATATCGCCTGCTTAAGAAACGCTACGCGTAGGATACCGGCGCCTTCCGCTATTTGTATCTGCTTTCTCTTATGCCACCAAAATTTATTTTAGATCGGTTCAGCTAAAAATACGTTCGGGCATCACTTGATTTAATGAAAACAACCAGATTTGTTGTCCACAGTCGGCACTAACGGCTGCTGCTGGCTGCCTTGTGCACATATGCTATACAGACCGGCTCACATATATCGGCACTTCCCCCTTATTGTACCCGCCTCCTGCAATGTGTGGTCGGGGTACCAGCCTACGATCCAACGTATAATGTTGCGTAATCTCCTCAGATTTTTAGCATGCGCTTTCCACGCGCTCGGTCACCGAGGGGCCCTGTAGCGGCTCGGCGGTAGAGGTCTCGAACCAGCTCGTGGGTCGCCTCGCTTCCGGGGCCGGCTGCGTGTGCCGGAGTACAAATTATTTGAATATTCCTGCCCAACTACCTCGGGGAGGGGAGGAATCCAACTGTGCGGCTTGCTCGTGCCCCCCCCACCACTGGGCACGGGCCGGTGTAGTTACGACATTGCCAGCGGTGGGGATGGGTATGGCCGGTACCCATCCTCTCGGGACGCGAACCCCATGGGAGTGGCAGCGACTCCTACGCAGCTATGAAGGCCAGTTGCGCCCGTGAGGTCCGATGCTTGAGCGGAGGCAGGCCTGGTTATATTACCAGGCTGGACCCACGGAATCTGGCACGGAAGGCATGTACAAATGTCAAAAAATTTTCAGATACATGCTACCTCCCTCCGCACGCGGGGGCGTGCACGTCTGGTTATATACCGACGTGCCGCTTTCTGGTTCCGGAGAAACCAGGTTCGCGCGGGGGCTCATAGTAGCCGGGCTCTAACCGCCGCCTCGTTGAAGCGATCTTAGGCCGGCCGCGGGGCCGTGGGCCGATTCACACGACGGTTCGTTCGCCCGCGGCCCGCGCATCACGTGTGCATGCGCCACTAAAAACTGGCCTGCGATCCGATGACGTCAAGCGGATGCGACGGACCAAAAGAGCAGACGGCGCGCTGGGTGTACGACTGTTGCCAGATTATTTTAAAGCGTTTGGCAACGCTGGTCAAACTGGTTTTTCCTCCCGACCCATGACTGCGATTGAATGGTGCAGGTGCGGTCTTTTGTCTAATTGCTCAATGGCCTGGACCGTCGATGTTGTGAAGTAACGGCGGAGTAGGCCCTGGTCATCTCATCTTAAGATACGTTCTTGGTATGCGGCTGCGGTCAGCCCTGCCTTGAACACTCCCTCCTCAGTAGGTGTGGAGTAAGCTAGGGGAGAAAAAATATAAGTGCATGGTTGGTTGGATGGAAGCACAGGTGGGTCCCCCCGGGGGTGTTCGTTCATGGCGCCGGTGGCCGGAGGGTCGATAGGCTGACGATCTAAGCCTCTACTGGTCGAACCACACCACACATACTTCCGGTTTCTGAAAAACTAGCTAGCTGAGCGGTCCGAAACAACCCCTGTGAGTCGGAATAACTGACGACCTGGTCTGCGGTCGGTACGGGCTGTGCACACTAAACACGAATTACACGAGATGGAGGTTTTTCGGGCGTTTAAAACCGTTAATGTTCCGCTTGACCAAATGCGAACACCGTCGAAACTGTGCGCGAGAACCGGAAAACCTCGTAACACTACCCGTCGTCAGACGACGGAGCACAGTCGCGGAATCGGAACGATTGCAGTTCGTTACAAACGGTGTTTGCAACCGGATTTCGTGAGCGGTGTATAAAAAACACCGGCAGATACGCACCCACTGAACACTGTGTCATCTTTCAGACGACTAGAAGCAATCTTGGCAAGATGCCCAGCCCGTCTTGAAGACGTCCTAAGTGGATCTTCGAACAGTTTATAAACGTTTCGAAAATGTCTTGGCAAGACATCTAACAAATGGCTTGCAAAGTATTTCCAGATGCCTTTCAGGCGTTCTGTAAATGACCTCTATCTCAGCTAATGCTCCACCTATTTGAGCTACAAGATGTCTTTAAATGACGTTTCGTAGCTGACCCAAGATAACTTCTAGACACCCACAAAAGCGTCTTATAGACATGTCAGCTGGCCTCTGAGACAGTTTATAAACGTTTGTATAAGGTGTTGATATATTGTCGTCTGCTGCAAAAAATTTTTTAGACAACTTGATACATCTTGTACCTATCTTCTAGCTCAGCTCGTTCAGCTCAGTCTCAACTGGCTCAGATTTTTTATGTACTGCTTAATATAGGCCACCACAGTCATCCATGCAAGCATACGAAACATCAAAGAATACAAACCCTGCGGCACTCACCTTATACTACCAGGAAAACTTAGCTAATCATCCTTATATGCCCCACTCCAATGTCCTCTGCAATGTGCATGGGGAGAACTGCCGATCTACAAAGTTACTGAAGATATTTTAGTGTTTGTTAATTTATTCTTGGTGCAATAAAATTAGCTTGATTTAAATGAGACATTCTGTTAGTTGCAAGTCTTGATTCATGCCACAGAAGAAAAATAAACTAAAAAATGTAGCTAATTTATGGGCATGCACATGCATTCGACATAAAAAAAGGTCAAGTAGAAATGTCTTGTAGACGTCTGTGAAAGATGTCTCAACTTTTACTGAAACATCACTATTAGATTTTGGAGTCTTTAAGACGTACCGCGCTCAGTGAGCGGCCAGGCAGTATAATTTCGGGGACAGCTCAAAAGGAGTTCTTGAGACTTCTGATTGTCATACGTGTTTCCGTTTGTAGTATACATGCTGGCTGACTTCGAGTCGGGTGTACATAGCGTTTGTCTTTTGTTGATTGTTTGTTATGTGCAATTTTCTGTGTCAAAGCCAGGCAATAAAGAAAAAAAAGTAGACTGTCACTCAAGCCAGTGTATAACTATAGAATTTGTCTTTGAGTTATCTACAAGTAGTCTTGCAAAAAGTCTTGTAGCTGAAAAAAAGTGGGAGCATTAGCTGAGCTAGAAGGTGTGTACAGAGTGTTTCAATATGCCTAGAATCGCCTTGTAATCATCTGCAAGATGTCTTGCTCAAGACGTCTAAGAAATAGTCAATACCTGTCTCAGAGGTCAGTTGAGATGCGTTAATAGTTAAGATTGTTTGTTGATCTTGCAAAAACGCATTATATCTGTTTAGTTGATAAATTGGGGCTCAGTGGGCAGGGAGTTGTAACGCATGTGCCACAGGAATCGGAATAGCATGTCCGGGGCAATAAAATATTCCTGCCATATGCAGTCATGCTTGTATGTACGTGTTGGGAAGATGTGAATTGAACTCTTATATTGTCATGTTTCTGATGGTCACGTGTCTCTCGAGGTGTTTCCTATTTAAACGTAAATATTGCACTGCAGCTACATATAAGTCAAGCCGTAAAACGTCTTGTGAGAAAGCCCTCCAGGCTTCTGAAGCAGAATGCTTTGAAGACAACTTACTTAAGCGGATTAGTAAGCGTCTTGCGTAGCTGCTGAAAGGTAAAAATCCTTCCTAAGACAGCTTCCGGACGTCTTGGCTAAATATCTTCTAGACAAGTATCAAACAGCGTCTTGTAGATACCTCTTATAGTCCAAGATGTCTATGACCATTACAGATATTTCAAAGCATCTACAAAATATTCTGTGCTCAGTGGGGTACTGCAATCAAAATGCGGCCGGTTTCCATAAACGCGCTATATGGTGGATGTTTTCCTTAACGAATTCTACAATGATGCAATTCAAAGTTGGATTTCGATATGAATTCATGCTGTCGACAGAGTCAACAACTGCCGCTGGCTTCATAGCCGCTGGCTTCGCCCAAAGTACGCGTATACAGCGTTAGCGATCTACGATTCTGCGACCGCAGTATTTGTGTACACTGTTTCATGCATTGCTTGCCGAGCCGTGGGTGTTTTCTGTTAACATAGCTGCTCAATTATTTCGTGTTATATTGCCATATTTTCGTAATTACGCCAATTAAGGTCTGCACACGGTTTCGCGGCGCGGTGAGTGCTGTGAGCCTAAAGTTATGCGCGAAAGAGATGCAACTAAGAGTTCATGCTAAGTTTTGCTTAAAGATACATAGGACTGTAACCACGTCACGAAGGAACTTGTGGTGGCGCGAAGCGCCGAGGGTCCAGGCGAGACTACATCGACGGGGTATCGGGAACGCTCCTTTATTTCGATGACTGTCGCTTATATACAGATGAGATGAATGATGGGTAGTGCCCCCTATGCATACACAATATATTCCCCCCTCATAACACACGCAAAGTAAATAACACAACAATGAACTCAAACTATACACGCTTCACAGCACATGGCACGCTCCAGTCTTTGGGTCTCAGACAAACTCGTCCGCATACCGTACTGGCGGTCTTCTGGTTCGTTGCGGTCGAGCGGAGTATTGCTGGTCATTCAGCTGAGGTGCAGACTCCATGATGTGGCCGGTGCATTTCCGTGAGGAGGAGCGCTCTTTTCTGTGTCCTCATTTTGCACTACTTCCTATTCGTCCATGAAGGTAGCAGGAGTCTCTGGTTCCGCCCTGTCACCTAAATGAGTCTCTAGGTCTCAGGAAAATCTTCTGGCTGCACCACGTCGCTCTACAACATTGTCAGCTAATGCTTGTGCACCTTCGTCCCCTCCTTTGGCAATTACCGTCAGCTTCGATGCATTCCATTTAGTGCCATTTGCCAACAGAAATGAATGCTTGCCCGCTCGTCTCTCTACTTGCAGCGGCAAGGAAAAGTTGTGGTTCGTCTTCGGTCCGCCTTGTTTTACTTTCACGAAATCTCCTGGTGCAATGGTGGACGTCCTGGCACAGCGTTTTTTATCTGTATACCTTTTTGTTCGCTGCTGCTGCTCTCTGACCCGATGTTTCAACTTTTCTATGGCAACTAGAGGTTCGTCGAAAAATTCCTTTCCTGGAAGGCCAACTACATTCAGTCTTGTACTCGGTGTTCTTTCATGTAGCAGGAACGCCGGTGACGCACCTGTAGCTGCATGCGGGGTGGCCCTATACACACCCAGGTACTCGCAGATTGGCTCCTTCAGCGGCCTCCGTTCCAACGCCGCGACCTGGATATATTCCTTCAGCACGCGGTTAAACCGCTCAATCTGCCCATTGCTTTGTGGGTAGTACAATGTTGTAACGCAATGCTCAATTCCTCGGTCCTGCAAAAACTGCTCAAAACATGTAGACATGAACTGATGCCCATTGTCC
>JARKHS020022746.1:0-47013 GCA_030143305.2 Amblyomma americanum
TGGACAAAATTCAGAAATGCATGGGATTCGAACAAATAATTGAAAGTAATGTAAGCTTTGAACGTGGAGGTTTGTTTTCAATCCAGCTGGAGGAATGGTAGAACCTTTTAAAAAACTTTCATGAAGAGTTTAGCAAAACCTATGATACAACATTTCCTGATGTGTCAGTTTCGCATACTTGACACTTGAACAACATATAAGTAAGCGAAGTCAGTAAGTGAACGTCGGCAACAAGTACGTGCCCGCCTTCCAACAAGGCAGGTTCACAGTTCACCCCTGAAGGCTTGGAAAAGCCGCAGCATGGGCACTGAGCACCGGTTGTCTAAAAATAAACGAGAAAACATTTTGGTTAACGTAGCGACCACGGCAGTTGTCTAAGCCTTTGCGACACTTGTAAATACATTATTTCCTACACGTAAGAAGAATCAGTTTCCACAATATTTATTCCATTTATTCGCCTCGTTCATTCCCGCCGATTTCATGATTTCCCACCTTCACATGCGCATACTTTTTTCTACCATGACAGATCGACCACGCGCACAAGTGCCCTCTTCGCAATGGTACCATACTAGCTGCCATGTGTATTCTTTCAGCTTTGCTGAAAGAGAAAGGTGTCTCCATGGATTTCCATTCCAAGGTCGTGCTTTCATCAGACGGCTTTATTATGTACTAGTACACATACACCTAAGGCTTTTTGAAAACAAGGCTTCTTTAGTGCCACTTTTACTCAGCCGTCCGGACTGTAACGACCAAAGATTCTTGTTGTAGGTCATCGCTTTAAGCGGAAAACAGCAAGTATGTCATCGTCTCCAGGCATGCTATGCGGTTTTAGCAACACCCCAAGCAACCGCATAAGCTGCTTGGTGCAGAAACGGTTGACATTATTTGCGTTGGCCTGCCTTTGAAAACTCAAGCTTGTGCTTTTTCTTCGGAAGATGAGTGATCTCGTGATCGCAAGATTTGAATACTCCCACGTCTGAATTTGACCTCACCGCGTCCGTTACGTGGTAGGGGTTACGGTTCGTGGTCAAGCTTTTCGACCTAGATTGACACGAATAATAATTGGTTTTTGGGGAAAGGAAAATGGCACAGTATCTGTCTCATATATCGTTGGACACCTGAACCGCGCCGTAAGGGAAGGGATAAAGCAGGGAGTGAAAGAAGAAAGGAAGAAGAGGTGCCGTAGTGGAGGGCTCCGGAATAATTTCGACCACCTGGGGATCTTTAACGTGCACTGACATCGCACAGCACACGGGCGCCTTAGCGTTTTTCCTCCATAAAAACGCAGCCGCCGCGGTCGGGTTCGAACCCGGGAACTCCGGCTCAGTAGTCGAGCGCCCTAACCACTGAGCCACCGCGGCGGGTCAAGTTAACACGAGCCCTCTTTCTGAAAAGCCGTGGAGTGCAATGACCTCAAAAGTTACTGCTTCAGAGCTTCAGTAGCTGCGTATTTAGTGTTGAGCAAGATTTCGTAGCTGAATGCAAGAAAGACGGCAGCGTCGCAATTTTTTTCAGAGTCACAATAAATTCTGAAATTGAAGAAAAGTAATCTCAACTTCAGAAGGCAATTCTGCATTGCATAGTCTATATATCTTCGACTATACCCGAAAGTAGAGGCTGCGGTGGTATGTAACTAAATGTGGAAACCTAAACTGTAACGTCATAAATTTTTCAAAAACGTGCATATTAATGACAAGAGGTAGGGAGAGGTCAACACACTGTGATGCACGATCGTGGGTATGCACTAAACAGGCACTGGAATGCGACCGCTAGTGCAGATGTGGAGAGATAAGTGGCCCGATTCGCTAGTGCATTGACGCGAAAAAACAAACCGCCCATTTTCTACAAAGGTGGTCGATCAAGAGAAACAGAGAATATACATTGACACCCAGGAGATGTCGTAATTCCACATTCGGCGAATGGGCTTCGCAATAAGATGGCAATACCAATGATTCTTGTCCAGGCGGGGCAGTGCGCTCAGGCTCTTGCTTTATAATCATGCCTTCGTAAGCGCTTTCGGCAATGCCGAATGAAATAGTAGCTCATAGGCGATAGATTATTCAGTTCAATCTTAGCCTAGACAGAAACTCCGCCTATTGCTACCACGCTCAACGTCTGCTGCAGAAGATTCAGTCTGAGAAAATGCCGTTGCGTCAAAATATTCCTACAAGAAAAAAATGTTCTTTTTAAGCATTCCTGAACCAGCGGCTAAAGATCCTTATTGAAAATAATGGTGGTCACCACAGTACACTATTGTCAAATGCATTGAGCACCGACTATATTTCCATCTCGGTTGCTGGTCCTTTCTACATGAAGTCCACAGAATATTGTTTATTCGCTTCTTAATGAGAAAACTATACTAGTCCCATTACGAGAAAAGCCGGAACCGTGTGTGTGTGTCTGTGTGTGTGCACTCGCTCATGATGCAGAAAAACCTACCGATCCCAAGAAAAGTAGGGTGACGTCATCAAGCGACCGTATTACGTACGCAACAAGCCGAGCACCGCCATTTCATACAATCCTATACATATAGTTCTATAGTATATACACGCCACCGGCTGAGCTTTCATGTGGCTCTAGTTTTCACGACATTCGTAGGAAAAGTTCGGGTGTCACCGCTTGTCGTGCTGCATTAAGGGCGGTGTGATACGATTTCCCGTTGCGCATTGCTTACGTGCGGTAGTCTAGTTGGAGGCTAACTTGAGAAAGGGATTCATACCGACCACATATGCATCTTCAATTGTATACCTTGCCAGACTATTATCAAAGTTGTGATGCAACCATTCGTCGTGCAGCTTTCCGGGTGGTGTCATTCGCGCCCAGGGACAGTAATGCTTTCGCATTGTCACAAGTAAGCAGTCTTAAATTCTACCGATTTTTTAACGTCACTTAATTGTTTTTCTTCTTTCTTTACTTCATTCTAATATTTCTCGTAGTGGTAACCTGGGAAACTGCAAGGACTATGAATGGGCCGTAGTGAAGAGTTCGAGATTTTGAAAAAAAGCACATCATGTCATAACATGACATGCCACACCGTACTGTACCATACCATGCCACACACCATTTGCTCAATCACACGATTAACTAAATTTTGTATAATTACTTTTCAAAGCTGCCTTGAGCGAGCGGATGCTCTTAAGGCCTCGCATTGGACAAAATGGAGTCAAGAAAACATCTCCCGACTTTCTGCAGCTTGAAAACTGTCGGCGTGTATCCGAAATGAATAAATAGAGACCCTATTGTGCCAACAGGATTCAGCAAAGAAACAGGTGCATAAATTTCTCACTTTTCCGTGACGAATGGCTGCATTAGTTGAGGTAAATAAAGCGGCTAGCAGAGGAACAGCTTTGTAATATAACTTTTTCTGGTATTTTTCTCCAGAGACAGTTGAACAACTGCCCGATGGAACACTTTCATCGAAGGGAAAACCGCTGGGTACGCAACAATAGTCGGAAATATAACGCGACAACTTCTGTATGCTACGTCGGTGGTCATATCATTAGGATTTGGGTTTCATTTTGATTAAGGTCTCAAAGCTACTCAAGCTATAGGGGACGCCGTAGTGAAGGGCTCCGGGAATTTCGACTGCCAGGGGTTCTTTGACGTGCACTGACATCGCACAGGCATCGCTTCGAAAGATTAAACGGTGCCCAGAAAATTCCGTTGCGCAATGCTATTGGAAAGAGCCAAATGAACAAGATGGCCCTAGTCAGCCTGAATCCATATTACCATTCATATTTGCAGGCTCCGTGGACGAACGGCATTTCCCATACGCGGAAGAAAGATAAGGAGTGGGAGGCTCTTACCACGTCGGCCTCGTGTCGATGGGGCTCTCAAGGAGACCCTTGACCCAGCACCTGTTGGAGGTGTTCCACACCGGCTGCACAGGTGGATGGTCACCTCAAGCTGTGGGCTTGTGCACAGACAATGTATACAAGGACACGGATTTTACAGGAAGCGGGGCTAATGACGACAAGGGAGGAAGATTTCTCAAAGTGGCTGACCGACAACAATAAGAGCAGGAGCCTTCTCAGGTTCCTGCACGAAAATACCTTACATGATTTCGTATAGTAGGCAGTGAACCCAAATTATTCCTTTGTGGAAAGTTTGCGAAATAACAAAATAGTTTTTTTATTAAGCTCAATAAATGCCTTTAATTATCATCATTCGCTTGGGTCGCTTCATTTCGAAGAAGTAGAGAATGAAGAGCAGGAAGAATGGCGGCGAAGGACTACGTGGTTTCTTTGAACCCGCAACCGCATCCACCCGCCCAGAAGGAGGCGGACAAGAAAGGCAGGCGACAAGGAGGTCACTACACGGACGCGTCGTGGGAGTCGGCCGCCGCTGGCGCACAGGTGCTGCCCGTCCTGGCCGTCTACGTGGTCATACTGCTCGTTACCACTTTCCTGCTGTTGCTGCTGCTCATCTTGACCACCAGGCCGTCGTCGCAAAACGCGTCCAGCTCGTCGCCCGCGCCCTTCGCCGACCAGATGACCACCAGCACCGTCGCCGATAGCCCCAGCGCCACCACGTCGGCCACCTCGATGGGTCCGCGCCGCAGGCCCCACGGGGATTGGGGATCGTCTTCGCTTTCGCGTACGGAGGCCGCCGAAGAGCTCCGGTCGGGCGAGGATGCCGAAACGGGCAGCAACGCTGGATCCTCGAACACAGAGCCCGGAGAAAGAGGTGCTGGAGAACGTTTTGTGGAACAGCTGTTGTGAACACTTTGAACATAGCTCAGTGTTTCCTGATTAGCCATGCCACTGCACTCCTTTTGTGCAATTTCACGTACTCTCCCTAACGCCAAAATTATGGATAAAATAGAACAAACATCTTGTTTGTTTTGGTGATTTTATTTTTACTCCATACGAGGAACAGCCGCCCATGGTTCGCGCTTACAATTAACTCACTGTAGTTAGTTATTTGACCTTAACAGTGTTTGTGCTAAAAGATTTTGGTATCGCTTTTCTCAGAACTCTTCCATATATATTTATATTTACACCCTTACCCAATGCCTCCTAGGAGGCTTGTAAAGTATTCGAAAATAAATAAAATAATGATAAAAAAAACTACCGCAATTTACTACACCCACGAGAAATTGCCAAGTTGAATCTGCAGTGCGCTTAGTGCGACGCAGAAGGGGAAGATAATCAGGGCACATATCATTTAAAGTCTAAAACGTGATTTTTTTAAGTTTATGAATAATATGCGGTTTATCACACTGCCTTCAGAAAAGGAATTTCGTTATTCTAGGTTATAATCCAGTGGGCTGGCAAATTATATTTATGCATTTGAGATAGTGCGAATTGTGTGTACATTAGTTTTATTGCGAAGTGGTTACCGTAGGGCAGCACTTCTCGACGCCAATGTGGAGATGGCGTCCTGTTCGCATCAACATATTGTTCGAGCATTGAATTTTTGCCAGTAAAATTGGGATTAGCCTAGTTTTCCACGAGAAATTTCTTCCTCATCGGTCGCTTCCTTCCTCGCATGTACACATATTATTTATTTCGCGAACTCTCAGCGGTATTTTCCTTATGAACAGCATAATATTGAAATAATGTTGTGTTCTTTGTGTGCCTGGAGGAGGAAGAATTGATGAAACATAACAAGTGCTTTAAACTATGCCAGCAATCTTTCGGTAGTGTCTATACGTTAACCGCCAGTCGCACGTACGGATTTCTACGGGAATCTTCGATTTAATGCAAACGTACAGTGCACCCGGAAAAATCTTCAACTCGCATGATTTCTGCATCCCAAATTGCGACTTGTAAAAGGGTTTTAAAAAAATTTATAAAGGGCTCTTATTTGACGCGTGTGGAAGCAATTGGTGGTCCATTTCTTTTCATATTTTGCTTGAGTTGAGGAATTGCCTGATTAAACCAAAATTATTAGTAATCTTTATCGCCGGCGTCTACAAGAGCCAGACTAAGGGGGTACGTGGGAGTGGTTCCAATAGAGGTGTCGCGCTTATACTATGGCTAAACGAGTTATCCAGCATGGGAGGAGAGGTAGTCTACCGAGAAGAGGAAGCGAGAGGAACCAGAACCATTCCTGTGTGTGCTGCTTGTTGTGGCTCTTCGTAGTTCTAGTCAACAAGTACTCCACTCAAGCATAATACGAAAAAAAATTAACTATATGCCAACACATGAGCCGAATGACTGCATTGATGATCCAGCGGTTTACAAGGTTTGCAGCCTTTTACAATGCTCACTTAAGAATGCAAATATCACGCCATTTAAAGATTTGACCGGGGGTACGTAATAATTTCCACTCTGAATACCTCCTGATTCTTATGTTTACGCTCATCTTCCGGTTTATTAGTATAGACACAGTTAATTTGTAATGTGCGAAAATTGTAAAATACGAAAATGCGCAAAAAGCAGCAGCAGAACTTCGAAGCATAGCCGTGCATCAATAAGGGCAAGTGACGGAAACATGCAAGCTACATGACTGGTTTTAAATTTAAATGACTTAAACTCATCCATGAAAATAAGGTTTTATTATTGCAACTTTCTAACTACGAAAACAAATCACTTCACTTTCTACACGTCGCATGCCATTGGAGAAAGGGCTTCACTGACGCTACCAAACATCTTTAACAAGCTCGGAAGTGCACAACTGCGTTGATTCGTTATTATACTTTGAGTGTAAGACAATAAGTAATGGAGGTTCTATTTAGGATAGTGCTACACCCGTGTTGTCTTGAGGAGACTACCTAAAACTTGACAAAACACTGAACGGAAATGGCCATCCGGTGGGTGCATGCCGGGAAGGGTCGATCGTGGCGAGCTTTTCAAGGTGGAATGCACGGCACTGTGCTAAATAATACATGCGAATTTAAAAGCACGGATTATATTGTCTCGGAAGACTTAGGTCAAACTGTTAAAGAAAAACTGCATCGTCTCTGGAATTGCACACAAAAAAACGACAAAGCAAGGAATTTTTTGTACCTAAGATATGAAAAGGCAGTTATAAGTGGCGACATGTTTGACACGAAGCGATCTGTGTTATTTAGAACGTCTCAAATCTTTGGTAGAATCTAGGGTATCAAGGTGAACAGGAATAAGGGTCGTCCACCCCTCATTTCTCTCTTCTCTATACAGACCCCCCGGCAACTGTTAGAACAGGAAGTTTTTGAGCTCACGGTCTGCCACTATGTCATATTTGTGTGTGTTGTCGATAGCTATTCTTATTGCTACACGCCTGAGGTTCCAATACGGGCCAGTGAGACTCGGGAGGTGAAGGTGACATTGACATCCACAACTCCGCTTAAGTTGCACTAATGCAATATAAAACAAGTTGTAAATTTATGCCCTGCTTGATAATTGCTGGCAGCCCGAAAAGAAAGCCAATGTAATCAGTTACTTTTACTTATTAATTCGCATGGTTTTGATTACGGAAAGTTAGTGATACAGAGGAAGAGAGCGAAATGTAACGATAGGGTATTTTTGCCTAACAGAATGAGAACTTATTTGTTACACCCGTATGCTCCGCAATAAATGCAGCTTTTATGAAATCGAGCTAAAAAAACCTGTGGAAAAGGAGCTAAGGTCAATCTAATCGAGAATATTTTTCGCACTCCTAACCATATGAAGAATGGGGGTGCGACTAAAAATGGTTTTAAAAACTTGGCTGTACAGCAGTTGTAATTAAATCTAGAGTATAAAATTTTCAGGAAACCTGAAAGATGGATGGAGCTTGCGTTAGAGCAGAAAACTTCAACAAAAGTTTTATCTGGAGTACTCTTTATTTAATTTTTTTTTCTCCTAATGCACTTTTTTATTAAAATGTGCCATCCGAAGAGCGTTGAAATTTTGTACGAGAGTAGAAACCACTTTACCAAATGGTTCCAAAATAGCGTACTTGAAACGAAAACAATAGTTATTATGTTTTTGTAGCGATTGCTAAATTACGGTAGCATTTCGAGCCTTCAGCGTGGCGACGTCGCCACTCTGTGGCTGCGCCGCCACGCTGTCACGTGGTTGGTCACGTGGTGTGGAGCAGCTGCCAGCGGCGCGGCTCCGTGGCTGATCATGTGGTTTGTCACGTGGTTGGTCAAGTGACCAGCCACGTGGTACGGAGCAGCTGCTGCTGCCGGCGGCGCGGCGCGCCGGCGAAACCAGCTGCAACAGCTGTGTGCATGCGCCGTGTTAAGTGAGAAGAAGATGAAGAAGTAAAGCCCAGCGAAACGGAGCGGCGGAAGACTGACTTTGCATTTCAACTAAATAAGTTCCACCGGGCCAGTAGTAGCTATCAAATCACTCCAGGTTTGACCAGAGCCAAACCACCGCCAATTTTTTCTTTCTCGGTGCAACAAAATTGCCGGCCATTAATTTTTTTTAATAGGAAAATACAAAGAAGTTAGCCTAATGATACTGGTAGCAGTTGTTTATACCAATCCAATTTTTTAGCATGAACGCGCGAGCGTCGTCTGCTCGGTGCAGCGGTGCCGAGGCGAAGCAAAGCGGAAATCGGGAGAGGGAACGAGCATGCGCCCGGTCATGTCTCTGTAGCTAGCGTCGTCTGCTTGGCTGTTCTGTTTCGTGCGAAGCAACCCCCACGAAGAAAGTTTTGTTGACCGGGTTCTGCGGCCGTTTGTTTCGATCTCTACTGGCGGTGCGTTTGCGGCTCTGTGCTGGTGAAAACGCGTAGCATTCCAAGCACGACTCCAGTCCCCGACTGTATTTGCGGGTAGCGTCTGGAGAGCACTTGATTTAACGAAACTTAACGAAAAGTATGCTCCTTCCAGTTTAACGCACGATATATGCAGCGGATAAAAAACAATTGCTCTCAGCCTCCTGGGCCTCCGCTGCATAACAGCCGATGAGGGGCACGGGCTGCTTGGCGCTAATCAGAACAGCCTATAAGATGAAGCTTACTCCAGCAGCACGAACTATGGGCGTGCCTTTCTCCTCGCACGATTTCTCCTCTCCTTCTTACGGCGCCGCAGCGTCGGGCAGTCGACGCTCGCGCGTTCATGTTGAAGAACTGGAAGGGTGTACATTGAATTGATTGAGATATTTCAATAATCTTGTTGGCTTATGCCTTATACTTCTCGAGGCAAAAGGAGGGACAGCAGCCTCTAAAAGTGTTATTTTGATGAAAACCAGCGAATGTCTACTAGAATGTGTGTTTCCGAACCGCCGAAGGGACAGTGCCGGAAATTGCATGTAAGCATATTGAACGGCACCTGCATAGAATAGAGTTTTTTTCTGCGAACGGATAAGGACGCTATTAAGAAGCTTCCGCGAGAAAAAAAAATCGTGGGGCTATGGCTTCCCTCCATGATTTCACTCCATGGTAACTCTTTCTTGTTTTTTTTAAAGACTGCATTCATATGCAATTCGCATCAAATATTATGGTACAGGAGTGTTGCCCTTTAGGTTACATCATAGTATAGTGATGAGGAAGCTTCAGGGCTTTGGTAGAATACGTGTGCCGCAAACTGTAATTAGGGGTCTGCAGTCTAGACAGAATGGAATTCCGTCTAGCGCTCAGGAACTCAGGAATGTGTAAGAGTGAACGCAAAAATTGTTTGTTCTCAACATAGTCCTGCCACTGAAATGCTTAAAATAAAAGTAAGCGACGACAAGCACAAGCATATCACTCGAAAGATTTTATGAACGACGTGATCCGAAACATACTCGCCTGTCTTTAGGCGTTTCAACACGTCTGAAATTTGAAATTTGACATATCTACCGCGAATTGCCTGTGGCCCAGGAAGACTTTGAAAGTATAGGCAGAGTAAAATGATAGCGTTCTACTCATAATGTAACCTGAAGACGTCTAACACAAACAGTGAATATATCTACAGAGGGAAAGCACACAACGCGGCGCAGCGGAGCAACCGGGCAAGCGGGTCCCAACACCACCTACGCACTTCGTTCTCTTCACCTCACTTCGTTCTTTTCGCGTTCCACGCACGAGCGGAGCATGTGGTCCACGTCTACTGCCGCAACATAGCTCCCGGTGCAGAAACACCGTCCCGGGGCTCATTAGAAGATACAAAAGGCGCGTGGTAGGGTTTGAGGTGTACGACACGAGCGATGTCGGTCGCAGGACGTGTGGAAGATTCCGAATAATCGAGGGGAGTAATATCGTAGGTCACGTCGGTCGCCTGACGGAGCACTGGCTAAGGGCCACTGTACTGATGAAGAAGTTTCTCATAGAGACCGGACGGCGAGAAAAGGTCCAAGCGAGGAGCAGTGAGCCAGGTGGACAGTGCACTGGGTAGATACCGGCGACGGTAAACGAATTTATAGTAGGTCTAGGTGGTGGCGAGCCAGTCGCGGGTGATTTGGCGGGCCACAGTTGCTTGGGAGATGGCGTCACGTGCCCTTGTTAAATGAGCAGAAGTCGGTAGCAGTGTATGCAAGGGCAGAACAGGACGTCGACCAAACACAATGAAGAAAGGCGAATAGCCGGTGCTGTCATGCCGCTACGAATTATAAGCAAAGATTTACGTAGGACAACGCAACGCCCCCTATCGCGGTTGTCGGGTGAGATCCATAGATGATAAGTCAGTCGGGGTCCTATTGAACCGCTCGCTATGCCCGTTCACCTGGGGAAGGTACGCTGTAGGAGGATGTCGTTAAGTACTCGGGAGAAAAAATAGCGGCCGTGGTCCGTCAGCAATTGGTGTGGAGTACCGTGGGGAACGATTGCATTCTTCAAGAAAAAAATCTGCGACATGGACTGTGCAATTTGTTGGTAATCCACGCGTGACAGCGCATCTGGTCGCATAGTCGGTCGCGATGGCAACCAAACGGTTACCGCGGTGTGGTACGTCGGGAAAGGTCAGAGAAGATCTAGTCCAACACGATAGAAGGGTTCTAGAGGTACATCAATAGGTTGTAGAAGGCCAGCAGTCAACGTGGATGGCCTGTTTCTGCGTTGACGGAGGTCACAAGAAGCAAAGTAACGCCGATCACAGCGGTACAGACCGGGCCAAAAGAAGCGGCGTCGGTCGTGATCGTACGTGCGGGCGACGCCGAGGCGGTCCGTGGTCGGTAGGTCGTGTAGTTCCGCTAGGACAGATGAACAGAGGCGCTGAGGAACGACTAGCAGGAGCGGATGTCCGTCAGGACGAAGGCTCCGGCGGTATACGATGCCATCCTTGAAGGCTGAGGAGAGAGGAAGAAAGACAAACGGAAAGGCAGGGAGGTTAACTAGGCAGCACCCGGTATGCTACCCTACACTTGGGAAGAGAAACGGAGGGAGAGAGAGAAAGGAGAGAGAACAAAGGGAGATGATCACTTTCCACATGTCCGTTGGCCATTAATTGCAGGGTACACAGGGCACACACTGATAGTTCACAACCTTGCACTCAGTCCTGAGCCCCTCAAGAACTTGAAAAGTGCCTTCAAAGCTGTCCTCTGCGATGAAGGCTTACTCCAAGGACCCAGAATCTTGGCTTCAGTAAGGGGCCGAGGATCTAAACGGCGGAGTGTTTCAGCCAGGAGTGCACGCTCACGCTGAAACCGAGGGCAGTTATAAAGGTGTTCTATAGTTTCGTCGCACCCACAGATCACACACGCAGGAGAGTCTGCCATTGCGATTAAGTGGGAGTAGCCATTTGTGAACGCCACTTCCAGCCACAGGCGACACAATAGCGTAGTATCGCAGCGGGAGAGGCCGGCCGGAGGACTGAGTTGGAGTAAGGGGTCTAGGCGGTGCAGACGGCATGTGGAGTTGCCAGTAAAAGACCATGACGCTAAAAGCTCTCTTCGGCCAAGCATTCGCAGATGTCTTGCTGCATCGGCTCTTGTCAACGGTATCTGGACAATGTTGGCACTGCCGTGAGCTGCTCGAGCTGCAGCGTCAGCTGCGTCGTTTCCGACTATGTTAGAGTGTCCCGGTATCCACTGGAAGACGATGTCATGACCCTCTTCCTGCGCCTGGTGTTGGAGATGTCTTAATTCAGCTACGAGTTGATCGTGATCGCAATGGCGTAAAGCAGATTTAAGACACTGTAGGGCAGCTTTTGAGTCGCAGAACACAGCCCATTTGTGGGGTGTTTGTCCACAGATGTACTGCACAGCCGAACGAACAGCGGCCAATTCTGACCCGGTGGAGGTTGTCCGATGCGAAGTTTGCGGGATAATACTGGTCTGTCTCGCAGGAATGACCACAGCGTAGGTTGAACTTGTACCTGAGACCGAACCATCTGTATACACATGAGTGCGGTCACTATATCTGGCGTGGAGTAGGTATAGTGTCAACTGTTCAGTGGCTTGTGTCGATAAGTTCGATTTTTTCTTTATGCCCGGAACTGTAAGGCGCACGCATGGCTCCCGCAGGCAGCGCAGAGGAAGGCCGTACTGCCGGGGTGAACTCTGATGGGATGGAGGACTGGTGGGCTGCTATAACCTTTGAAAACGCTGCGTGTGGTCTTTGATTCGCCGCTGCCACAAGGTGGTGCTGGGGAATCCTTGTTAGATGCCGTATGTGGATCCGCAGGGTGTCAAGGGTTATTTACGCCGAGAGTGGGTAGACCTGGGCGATTGCAATGGTAGCAACTGTTGATGCGCTGTGAGGGAGACCCAGGCATGTGCGAAGTGCCTGACCTTGTATAGTTTGGAGGGCACGCAAATTTGTCTTGCATGTGCTTGAAAGCCCTGGTGCACTATACCGCAAAAATCCCGAGAAGAGTGCTCTGTAGAGTTGCCGCATTGATAGAATAGACAAGTCCCATGATATGCCGCCAAGAAATCTGAGCAGGTGTGTGATAGAGATAAGCTTTTTTCTTTACAATGCTGCAATGCGGGCTCCATCATAAATTCCGATCACTAACAATTCCTAAAAAACGATGAGATGCACGATAGGCAATGACATGGCCGTCAATGGTTAGCGGATAACGAGTAATACTTTTTCGCGTAAATGCCACTATAGCGCACTTCTCGGCTGACACTCTCAGACTTCGCTTTCGGAGATAAGAGGAAGTTATGATTGCTGCCCTCTGAAGTCTTGCTCGCACCCGGAGACGCGTCACAGAGGAGGCCGAGATGCAGATGTCATCGGCATACAGGGAGATATGGAAGGTATTAGGTAGGTACTCCTGGAGTCTTATCAGTGTTAGATTAAACAAAGTAGGACTGAGCACCCCGCCCTGGGGCACGCCCCGGTAGGTGTAATGCACGGGTGTGGAGCCATCTCCACACATAATAAAAATGTCCTTTTGGTCAGATAGCTTTGGATCCATATAAACATCCGTCACCAATTCGAACAGCCTCTAGCGCATCAAGGACGGCCTCATGTGTCACGTTATCGCATGCACCTTTGATATCAAGCAAAAGTGCCGCGCACATGCGCTTTTGGCGTTTCTGTTGCTGTACTGTGAACACAACATCAATGACGTCTATAGAGGAGCGACCCCGTCGGAAACCCGCCATGGCATTAGGATACACGTCATCGTGCTCAAGGTACCACTCAAGGAGCGCCAGAAGCATTCTTTTCATGACTTTTCCCACACAACTGGCCAAAGCTATTGGACTGTATGATGACAGGTCGAGCGGGGATTTGCCTGGTTTTATTAATGGTATCATGCGACTGGATTTCCACTGGGGAGGGAGAACTCCGTCTTGCCACGAGTGGCTGTAAAGGCTGAGTAGCTCTCTACGCGCTTCGTGGCCAAGGTGGCAGAGCGCAGCATACGTAATGCCGTCTGGGCCTGGTGCAGGCGAACGCTTACATTCTGCAAGGGCAGCATCAAGTTCCTCACGAGTAAAGACAACATCCATCGCGGAATCCCGTGATGCAGGAGGAACACGCTGGGAACACGAGGTAGTCATTGCACCCGCTATTGTCCTGCAGAAGGCAGTTGCAACTTCAATCTGGTGACGGTTTTGATGTAGAGCCAACGCATAGAAAGGCCGTCTTTGCTGTGGAAGCGTTCGAAGGCCCCGCACTGTCCGCCAAATGAGGGACATGGGCTTTCGAGGATCCAGAGATTGACAGAAGGACTTCCAGCGTTGTTCCCTCAGTGTGTTCATTCGTCGCTTGATTTTCCTCTGCATACGACGCGCCTCTCTGAGGTCCCTTACGCATTTAGCTGGTCTCTAACGTCTTTCTGCACGCTGACGAATAGCACGTAGGTGGTCTAATTCGACATCAAATTCGGTGCGAATTCTAGTTCACGTGAGGAAGCCTCTAGCAGCCTTCATTGCTGTTGCTATAATGCCCTCCAAACTGGAAGTGAGTGCTTCTTTGCATGCCTCTTCCATTCGAGTTTTAATTGCCGTCCAATCGATGTGCGCGTGTTTAGCTGGGCCGGACGCCCCAAGACCTGGAATCTTGAGGTAGGTGGGTATGTGGTCACTCCCGTGGGTCTCCACATCACAAAACCACTGGACACGCCGGCGCAGAGACCGCGAAACTAATATCAGGTCCAGGCAACTGCTGTATGAACTGCCTCGCAGGTATGTCGTGCTGCCGTCATTCATTACATAAAGTTCATTTTCTGAAACAAATAAGGCCATATTCCTCCCTCTGGCGATGGTGGTGGGCGTTGAAATCTCCGTTAATAATCCAAGGAGCCCGGGTTGCCTTCATAATTGTCTTCAACCTCTCGCAGTCCAATTGAGAGGAGGGGGAGACGTACGCCGCAATCAGTGTGAACTCTATGGATCCTTTTTTGACTATGAAACACACGTACTGATTGTCATTGTGGGGTTGAACTGGGCAGCAAACGTACGTTATGTCGGTGCGGATGTAGACCAGAACTTTGCTACGCTCCCCGCATGTCGGAGCAAAGAAGGACTCGTACCTGGAAAGCCTGATTGCTTGAGATAAATTAGTTTCACAGATGACTAATATCGGGGAGTGGTTGTTGAAAACATATTGCCGAAAACTTGCGATTCATGACTTTAGGCCTCTTGCGTTCCACTGGAAGACCGCAGCGCTCCTGGCTTCCTCGCGAAACGTTTGAAGCTGGCCAGCCATTCTGTTTTAAAGATCTTGTAGTGCTGGAACAAGAGCGTCCAGCACCAGTAAGACGCTTCGGGCGGTTGACGATTGCAGGGCCTATATCAGAGGGCAAATGGCGTTGACCACCGTCCTGAGGATCACGAGGGCTTGACGATCTTGCTCTGGGAGCCCATCTCTAACGACAGGTGAGCTCGGCGATGGGAGCTTGCGCTGAAGAGGCTCAGCAGGACGTAACGGCGGAAGCGCTGGCCAAGCATCCGCACACGAAGAGGTCTGATTATCCTTGGCGATATTTCGCGGACTGGACACACTTGTACGTGGCGGCACGGGAGGAGATTGAGAAGGATGTGCCGTGGGCGCGTCGGTGTGGTTGCTTTTTGCAAGAGACTTTCCTGAGTTCTTCCTGCAGCGAGAACGCCTTTTCCGAACAGTCGCGGCAGCTTCACGGTGCGTAGAATTGTCCTGAACCATTTGCTTTAGAACGGCACGCTCGTTTTTTAAGCGCGGACAAATCTCAGATGAGGGGTCATGAGGCCCGTTGCAGTTGCCACACTTAAGCACTTGTGCATTACATGACTCAGCGCTGTGAGCTCCGGCGCAACGAGAGCACACTCTCGTGTTGTCGCAAATCCCGCTCACATGACCCAGTTTCAAACATTTGTGGCATTGCAGGGGTTTCGGAATAAATGGCCGCACGGCATGACGGAAATGGCCCACCTTCACGTGTGATGGAAGGCAGTCGCCTTGGAACAAAATCTTCACACAACGGGAATTGCCCAGACGTGATAGCTGTAGAATGACGGTGTCTTCATTTGCCGGCCTCACGAGTGTGGGCAAATCTGAAGGCTGAAGAGTTGCATTGAAGCTAGGATCTGGGCTGACACAGTTTAGGCGATCAGTGGTGAGACGCAAGAAAGAATCTTCTCGTTGCTATTGTGCGATGTTTAGCAGATAGGAGATAGCGAAGAGGCATCAGCTGAGGTCGGTGTCTCCAGGATCAGATGGTTCCACAGGGTGCCGAGACATGCAGTCGGCGTCCAGATGGAGACGCCCTCACTTGTAATGAACGACGTAAGAATACTCCTGGAGGCGCAATGCCCAACAGCCCAGGAGGCCTGTGGGGTTTTTCAGTGAGAAAAGCTATCATAGGGCATAGTGATCACTCACAACGAAGAATGGACGGAAGAATGGACTTAGACAAACAAGGGCGAGACACTCACGCTCTGGAATTGTGTAATTTCTCTCAGCAGTAGAAAGGAGACGACTGGCACATACGATAACGCGTTCTTGACCCCAGTGACTTTGGGCGAGCACGGCGCCGATCCTATATCCACAGGCGTCTTTGTGAACTTCGGTCGGAGCCGAATGATCGAAATGGGCCAAAACAGCTGGCGAGGTGAGCAAGTCGACGAGCGAAGAAAACGCCTCCTCGTGGACAGGGCCCCATGTAAAAGGGGTGTCTTTCTTTAGGAAGTCGGTGAAGGGACGAGTGCCGCCGGCCAAATTTTTGATGAAGCGGCGGAAATAAAAGCAGAGGCCGATGAAGCTGCGCACATCCGCAGATAGCTGGGGAATAGAGAAGTTCTTGACGGCTTTAACTCATGTAGGATCTGGGCGGACAGCAGAAGCGTCGACCAGTTGTCCGAGAATGGTGAGTTGGCGGCTCTCTCGGCTACTCTCGTACCCTCGTACTCTTGTACAAAATTTCAACGCGCTTCGGATTGCAGATTTTAATAAAAGGGTACATTAATAGAAAAAATTAAAACGTATTCTAGATAAAATCTCCACCTAGTTTTCCGCTTTAACGCAAGCTGCATCTATCTTACAGGTTCCGTGAAAATTTCAGGTTGAGGTTGAGGTGTAGGTGTTGAATGCTACAGGTGGGGTTAGCCTTGCTTTGTCTGCCGGCAATTGCTCCACCGCAGCGTCCCTTCGATATTAACAATGCCGCATCTACCCCGCTAAGCGCACAGTCTCTTATAATAGCACACATTCTCTCCCGCAGTCACCATCTATGCACACAATCATTCCACACAGTTTACATCACAGTCCACTACAGAAGTCACCATCTATGCACATATTCAGTCACACTAGAACATAGGCCATTGTAGTGCCACACTCCATACACACATTCACTCACAGTATAAAGTGGTCCACTCCAGAAGACACCATCTACGCACACATTCAATCACAGTAGGCCATAGTCCGTTCCTGCTGTCACCATTTAAAAACAAGATCCGTTGTGGAGTTCGCTGACCTTTCCGCGAACTCGTTGATCTTGTGTTCGCAAAGGAACGCCGCTCCAGCGGGGCCGAAAGTCCCTAACAAAGGGGCCCGTCCAGTCCCTGCCTCCCCTTCGTGCGGCGGGGGTCCTCGTTTACGCCGCGCCGTCACGGGGATGACCCGCCGGGAAAAACGCGAACCAAGTACAGCTGACGACATGTGGTTGTTAAGGGGTTGACGAGGCTTCGGGGGCGCACGAGGTATTAGCCGAGTGACCGGAAACCCACTATTCCTGTAACGACTGTCTACTTCCCTTAACGACTGTGTTCTCTTTGTTGCTGTCAACAACCTGAGTCATCGCCTCGTCGGCACATGTTTCTAGCGTCTGTGGTGCCGTGGGTGGCGTGGGAACGGAAGTCGCATTTGTAAGCCCACTATTCCTGTAACGACTGTCTACTTCCCTTAACGACTGTGTTCTCTTTGGTGCTGTCAACAACCTGAGTCGTCGCCTCGTCGGCACATGTTTCTAGCGTCTGTGGTGCCGTGGGTGGCGTGGGAACGGAAGTCGCATTTGTGTTGTTTGTGTAGTTATTTGAAACCTCCTTCCCAAATGTTTTAATCAGACCTTTTTCCCCAATCTCTGATCAGTGGGCGGACCTTATTTTCCTTTCCCTAACCACTGATTGGCGAGATGGGTCGTTGGTTATCTTATTGGTTGCTGTCACCGCTAAGGGCGGAGACAGAGGGTTTAAAACCAAGCGCTCTGGGTTGAGCGGGGGCTGAATTCGTCTGATCCACGATTTAGTCATGTAAATAGTTTTCTCCTTGCTTTGTTTCTTCTCGTTTTTTTACCTATGTTGTAAATAAATAGTTAACCTTCTCCTTTCCTTGAGTAATGTGAATGTTTGCGAGTAGAACCACCGGGTCATCAAGAAACCTCGATTTCATCATCAAGTAGTTTCCTCTCATCGCCACCGGAAGGGGAAACTCAACTGGCGCAGTCGAGACAGGATCGCAACTGGCGCAGTCGGCACAGGAAACTCAACTGGCGCAGTCGACACAGGATCGCAACTTCTTTCTACTCAAGGCATTGGACGGAAGGTGAGAAGAACAAGTCGGTGGACAAGCTGTTTGTCCTAAAGGAGAAAACGTGAAGCTGCGTCGAAAGACGACGTCGAGAGCTTCAGGATCACGGGTCGAGTTCGAGAGGACGTCGGAGGCTCAAGTCAGCTAGGAGCTGAAGGAGCCGGGCAACAACAAGCCATCGAGGGTTCGAGTCAGCAAGCTGCTGAAAAGAACCAGGCGTCCACATCGAACGGGTTCGAGTCAGCGAGCTGCTGAAAAGTAACCAGGCGACCAAGTCAAGCCAGTCAAACGAGGCAGAAGTCAGCGAGCTGCTGAGAGATCCAGAGCTCAAGTCGTCCGCATCGAGGAGCCTGTCGTCATCACGGAGGACGACGAGATCACCGGGGCAGAGAGCAACCAGTAAGGTAGGAGACCTTTCTGCTTTCTCCGAATTCACCATGTCGGTGTAGTGTTTATGTGCTAGAAACGATAGCGCGGAAAACGGAGATGGCTGCTGTACGGTATGATCAGGAGGGCAGGATGCGATGCATTGAGCAGGAGGAGGCTGAACAGCTAAGTGAAATTGAAAATTTGAAACTGCAAATTGAGCTGGAAACGAGAAAATTGGCACACATGCAGATGAAATTAAGGCAGGGGACGAAAGTCGATAGCGAGGCCTTATTCGCCGCAGTTCAATGTTTTAACTGCATGAAATTTGGGCATTCGATGATTGAGTGTTCGAAAAAACAAGAACAAGATATTCCCGCGGTGAGGAGAGAGGCGTGCGAGCTAGTAGCTCAGGTGGAGGTACCGGCGCCTGATAAACCAAGTTCCCAGTCGGAGATGGCTGTTGATAAGGTCAGTCAACGAGATAGGGTAGACGATCTGGCATGCCGCAACTTGGAATCCGAAGGTCAAAATTCTGAAGCCTGTGTGGACTCAGGAACCGAAATTACAAAATGGCAGTGTGCGGCTCTCCAAAGAGCACAAGCTGATCTAACGTTGTGTGCCGTGCCAGAACAGATCGCTGAAGGCATAGAGGCGTTAGAAACACCTGTGAAGCACGCGCTGTCAGAGCGAGCAGATATAGAGCTGACCCAGGAGGCGCAGGAGTGGACTTCTCGTGAACAAGAGCTGAACATTGTGCAAGAGCAGGTCGGAGCTAACTCTGAGGCAGCGGGAACGCGCGAGGAAGGTGTAGATCAGGATCTGATAGCGGGCACACTCCTTGCAGGTGATGGTAAGCTAGCTGTCAAAAATGAGTTGGTTAGCAAGCTGGAGCTGACACTGTACGCAGTGACAGCAGATGTAGCTGCAGGTGTAGGGAAGTTGATAACACTTGAGACGCCCGCGCTGCTAGAGCAGCCAGAAAAGGTGGAGCAGCAGGAAGAAAATGAGAAAGCTGATGTCAAAGAGCATTTCAAAATTCCGCGCGAATCCGTTAGTGACAAACCTGAGGCTTCAGTAGAGCGTCAAGCAGATTCGGAAGCTGCAAAAGTATCTGCAGCAGATTGGGAGTTAACAGCGACAGCTGCAAAGAGTTTCGCAGCGCATAGGAAACTGGTGGACGCGGGCAATTCCTCCATTCCTGTAGGTTTCCACATGGAGCAACCTGCCCCATTAGCAGAAGTGTGGAAGCAAGGCGGCGAAGGTGATCGTAAAACGATAACGAATGAGCGCATGCTTTTCTTTGAGGAGAACGCCGGCTGCCAAAGCTTGAAACAGCTAGCACTGCCGGAAACTGCATGTCAAAATGTAGGTCAAGTTGCCGATGACAGGCACAACCCTATTCTAAAATTCAAAGTAAGGGCGAATGCAGATGCAATACCAACAGCAGCCTTCGTGGCCCGTGGGGAGTCTGTAAGCTCTATTAATTTTGATGAAAACGACGATGTAGACCCGATAACGGCGGTAGCCTTCACAACCGGCGCCGTGCCGGATAAATTGGAATTTTGGTCCAGTCTTGTGGACAAAGCTAAAAGGAAACATCTTCTTTTTCGAAATGTAGGTGGCTAGAAATCATTCTGCCAATTTGGTGCACCGATCTGACATGGTGGATTCTGGAATGTGCAGATTGGTGTCCTAACCTTGTGTGTGCAGATTGAATTAACCGCAATGTGCGCGCGTGTGTGCGTGTTTGTGGCCTGATTGAACAGCTGAGCATACATGTGCGCGCGTGTGTGAATTTTGTTCCGGGAAACTGTGGCTGGACTTTTATGTCACACTGACAGCAAGTGTCCGCGTGACATTCTTGGTTGGAAGGTGTGGAGTTCGCTGACCTTTCCGCGAACTCGTTGATCTTGTGTTCGCAAAGGAACGCCGCTCCAGCGGGGCCGAAAGTCCCTAACAAAGGGGCCCGTCCAGTCCCTGCCTCCCCTTCGTGCGGCGGGGGTCCTCGTTTACGCCGCGCCGTCACGGGGATGACCCGCCGGGAAAAACGCGAACCAAGTACAGCTGACGACATGTGGTTGTTAAGGGGTTGACGAGGCTTCGGGGGCGCACGAGGTATTAGCCGAGTGACCGGAAACCCACTATTCCTGTAACGACTGTCTACTTCCCTTAACGACTGTGTTCTCTTTGTTGTTGTCAACAACCTGAGTCATCGCCTCGTCGGCACATGTTTCTAGCGTCTGTGGTGCCGTGGGTGGCGTGGGAACGGAAGTCGCATTTGTAAGCCCACTATTCCTGTAACGACTGTCTACTTCCCTTAACGACTGTGTTCTCTTTGTTGCTGTCAACAACCTGAGTCATCGCCTCGTCGGCACATGTTTCTAGCGTCTGTGGTGCCGTGGGTGGCGTGGGAACGGAAGTCGCATTTGTGTTGTTTGTGTAGTTATTTGAAACCTCCTTCCCAAATGTTTTAATCAGACCTTTTTCCCCAATCTCTGATCAGTGGGCGGACCTTATTTTCCTTTCCCTAACCACTGATTGGCGAGATGGGTCGTTGGTTATCTTATTGGTTGCTGTCCCCGCTAAGGGCGGAGACAGAGGGTTTAAAACCAAGCGCTCTGGGTTGAGCGGGGGCTGAATTCGTCTGATCCAGGATTTAGTCATGTAAATAGTTTTCTCCTTGCTTTGTTTCTTCTCGTTTTTTTACCTATGTTGTAAATAAATAGTTAACCTTCTCCTTTCCTTGAGTAATGTGAATGTTTGCGAGTAGAACCACCGGGTCATCAAGAAACCCCGATTTCATCATCAAGTAGTTTCCTCTCATCGCCACCGGAAGGGGAAACTCAACTTCCGTGTTCTGCAGAAATGTTAAAAGAAGGCGTGCAGCCTCCCGTCTGCATGTCTGGTTTCCACTCGGGTAGACAATGTCCTGCACTGTGCTGTGACGGGTTCCTGTCTTCTTGAAGGAAGCGAACATCACATGCCTTTCCGCGTTGTACTTTGGGCAGTACATAATATAATGTTCGATATCCCCGCACACACCACATAAAGATCAGAGCGGAGACGATGCTATGCCGGTCTTATGCATCCATGCAGGAGTGCGAGCAGAGGCCGTGCTAATTCGATGTAGAAGGATCGCCTGAGATCTTCTCAGTCCCTTGGTCACACATGGCTTGTGGGAAGCACTCCACAGGGTACTGAAGTGATCGAGCACCGTTTTCCTGCAGAGACTTTTCCCATCTTGAGGTACTTTTTTGATGGAATCCTTGAGAGAGCTTTATGGGCGAGACTGTCTGCCACCTCATTACCGTTGACTCCTATGTGAGAGGGCACCCACTGGAAATGTAGAGTAAAGCCTCTGCTGCGCAGATTCTGCACCAAGCGCAGAGAGCTTAGAGACAAGGCGTCAGTAGGGAATCCTCGCTCTAACCTCTGAAGGGCAGGTTTTGAATCAGTTAGGATGACAACAGGTTGAGCCGGACAAGACCCTAACTTCCGTAAAGCCGCCTCAATAGCAACACTTTCAGCCGTTGTGGAGGATACAACAGCAGTACAGCGTACGGACCACTTACAGTCCAAAGAAGGAATGTAAAAAGCCGCTGCGCTAGCTTGTTTGACCTTGTTCACAGAACCATCCGTGAAAATTTGAAGATGGCAGGCATACTCTGTTTCCAAGTATTCCAGTACAAGCGAACGCGTTGCTGCCAAAGGAGAGCTGCGCTTTGCGCTCACATGGGGAATTGTGACCTTACAGTAGAGGGTCGGAAAAGACCAGGGGGGTTTCAACCGTTTCCTTTGCCTTCGGACATTAATGCCTAAAGAACTAAGAGTATTGAGTGCCAAGTAAGCCTTCGACTCATATCTCTTGCAGAGCCGCTGGAGAAGGGATCGCCCAGCTACCGTCTCTCCTAGGCGGTCAAGATGCATTAATAGTCTCTGAGAAGCGATAAGGCTAAGAGGTTTCGATAGGGACTCATGAAGTACTGCCTTATTCGCAGCCGCCTGGGGAACTCCAATGGCTCTTCTTAGGCCCTTTCTGTGGACAACTTCGAGACGCTCAAGTTGTGATGCCGAGGGGGAAATTAAAGGTAATTGATACATTATCCGGCTGACCGCCAGCGCTTCATGAAGTCTGACCATTGAAGAAGGATGGTTTCCCCATTGCTCACGTGCAATTCTACGGATCACATTGAGGCGAGAAGATATAGATGAAACAATCGCGTCTACAGCTTTTCGCCACTGTAGACGGGAGTCAATAATGACGCCCAGGAAACGCGCGTGGTTGAATTGACGGATGCAAGAGTGACCGAGGTCTATCTTCAACCGCGCTTGACGTCTTCCTACACCTGGAAACAGAATAAAGCCGGATTTGTCCACTGACAGAGACAACCCCACACCTTGAAGGTAAGCTTGTGCCGAAAGTATAGCCTGTCGAGCTATCAGGGCTAATCGCTTGTGTTGGTAGCCAGTAATCCAAATACAGATGTCGTCAGCATAAAGTGACATACGCACTTGCCTGCAACTTTTTTTCAACGAATCGGGTAGGCCAGCCATTACGGCGTTAAAGAGCGTGGGGGAAAGAACACTTCCTTGAGGCACACCTCGTGACAGAACCCTTTCGGTGCTTAACGTCACTCCCTAACCGTACACGAACCGCGCGATCACTTATAAACTTGTAAATGAATCTTAACATATGGCCCTGTATGCCCATGCCTTGCAAACTGTTTAGAATTGAGCTCTGAAGCACGCTGTCGTAAGCTTTCGAAACATCAAGAAAAATGGCTAAGGTGGAAAGGCCGAAAGCTCTCTGGTGTTCAATGTGACTGATCAAGTCTAAGACGCTATCTTGGGCACTAAGACCTCGGCAGAATCCTGTCATACAGGATGGCAGTGCCTTGCTGTCCTCAAGCCACCATGATAAGCGTTCATTTACCAGATTCTCGATCAACTTAGCTACACAGGAGGTCAATGACACTGGGCGATACGAGGCAAGGTCTGTCATGTCTTTGCCAGGCTTCAGTACCGGAACTACATGTGCCACCTTCCATGACGGAGGAACATCGCCAGTCTCCCAAACTCGATTGATGAAGTTGAGGAGCTCCTTTCTGAGTTTCAAGGGAAGATTATTCAGCATTTGATTGGTGATGCCGTCGGGACCTGGTGAACACCGGCGCCGCAGGCCACTGAGCGCAGTCTGAAGCTCACGAAGCGCGAACGGGACGTCCATGATAGACCTGGAGGAAGCAGGTGGTGAATATATATCTATTCCAGAATCAGCGCGTACGAGTGCGTCTGCAAATTCCTCTGCCAAGCACGCAATAGGTTTTTCCTTGCGTATTACAAGAGCTTCAAAAGGCTTTCGAAGGGCGAGATTCTCCAGCAAGGCTGCCAATCACTCGCCATATTCTCGTTATCGGTGAGAACACAGTCAAACTAGCACAGAAAATTTCATATTCATAGCGTCAGTTACAAGTGCTGTACAGCCAAGTTTTGAAAACCATTTTCAGTCGCACCCCCACTCTTCTTATGGTTAGGAGTGCGCAAATATTCTCGATTAGATTGAGCTTAGTTCCTTTTTCATAGATTTTTCTTGAGCTCTATTTTATAAAAGCTGCATTTATTGCGTAGCATACGGGTGCAACAAATACCCGGTCGTTACAAAATACCCTGTAGTTACATTTCGCTCTCTCATCCTCTGCAGTCAATACATTTCTACAATCACAATCATTTCAATGAATAAGTAAAAGTAACTGATTACACTTGTTTTCTTTCCGGGCTGCCAGCAATTATCACGCAGCGTATATATTACAACTAGTTTTATGTTGCATTAGTGCAACTTTATTGGAGCTTCGGAGGTCAATGTCACCTTCAACTTCCCATTATCACTGCCCCTTAATGGTAGCTCATGCGTGTAGCAATAAGCTCAGGCATGTAGCAACACGCAAATCTGACATAGTTGCAGACTTTGCGCTCCAAGACTTCACAAGGCAGTGGGTACAGTTCTAGCAGTCTTTGCGTCGGGTCTGTTCAAAGAAGGGAAAAATGGAAGGTAGACAGCCCCCTTATTCCTGTTCACCTTGTTCCCCTAGATTCTGCCAATGTTTTGAGACGTCCTGAATAACACAGGTAGCTTCGTGTCAAACATGTCACCAAGTGAAGAGATTTTTGGTAGTCAGATAGTTGCAATAATTAAACGTTAGTTTCATGGACGAGTGTAAGTCATTTAAATTTAAAACCATGCATGTAGCTTCCATTTGTCCGCACATTTCCTTAATGATGTACGGCTGTCCATTAAAGTTTTGTTCCTGCTTTTTGTGCATTGCCGTATTTTACAATTTTTGCATTTTACCAATTGACTCTGCCGACTACAAAACTGGACGATCTGCGGAAACGTTAGAATCAGAAGGTATTTTGAGTTGAAATTATTACGTACTCCCGGCCAAATCGTTAAATGACGTGATTTTTGCATTCCCAATTGCACATTATAAAATGCTGTAAGCCTCGTAAACCGCTGGCATAATAATGCTGAAATTCGGCGCCTTTGGTGGTATTCGGTGCTTTTTTTATATTATGCTTGCGTGGAGTACTTTCTCACTAGATCAAAGTTATTACAAATCCGCATCTTCTTCAGCTACGAATAGCCACAAGAAGCAGCACACGCAGCAATGATTCCGGTTCATCTCTCTTCCTCCTCTGGATGAACTACCTCTCCTCCCATGCTGGACAAGTCGTTTCTCCATAGTAAGCGCGACTGCGCCATCGCAACCATTCCTACGTATGCCTTTGGTTTGGCTATTCGTAGCCGCAGACGGTAAAGATGAGTAATAATTCTGATTTTGATCAGGCTATTTATGTATTTATTTATTTATTTTTCTATTTATTTATTTGTTGTACCCCCAGAGCCAGAGGCATTACAGAGGGGAGTGGACTACATAGGATAAAACAAAACAATGAAAACAATGCAAGGAGTGAATATTATTGGAACACAAATTAAACTTTGTTCTTAATATACAAAGATAACTTACGTTTTCGGGATGCACTATAGTGCATCCTGAAAACGTAAGTTTTCTTTGTATATTAAGAACAAAGTTTAATTTTTGTTCTAATAAGAGTGCATCCCGAAAACGTAGGTTATCTTCAATGGCTGCAATATTGGGGGAAGGCGGTTCCACTCGACGGAAGTTCGTGGGAGGTGAAACTGGAAACAGGCGTTGTTATGGCATTTTGCAATCCCCACTTTGTGACGACGATTAATGCGACGGGAAATATATTCGGGTGGTGAAATGAAATCTTCAGGCAGCGGGACGTGGTGATATATCTTGTGAAAAAGAGTTAAGCGACTGATTTTTCAGGCGAGGGGAGGGGGGGGGGGGAGGTGAGCTTTCATGGGTATGATACTTGCGGTACGGTTATAATTGGAAAGGATGAAAAGAACGGAATTATTTTGGATAAGTTTGAGAAAAGTTATAAGGTTTACGTGCGTAGGGTCCCATATAGATGCTGCGTATTGAAGTTTACGACGTATTAGTGATTAATAAAGTAAGATTTTTAGGGACGATCGAGCGATGTGAAATTGCGACGTAAATACTCTAACATGCGATTATCGTTACTGGCCACGTATTTGATATGGGTACGCCATCTTAAGCTTCGTGTGATATGAACGCTTAGAGACTTATAGGCTGTTACAGAATCAAGAGGAATGTCATTAAAATAATATTCCTGCACTCATGCATAACATGAAAAGAAATGGACCACCAATTGCTTCCACACGCGTCACATTACAGCCTTTTAAAAGATATTTTTTCACAGCCTTGCACAAGTTGCAAATAGGGATGCAGGAATCACTTCAGTTAGAGATTCGGCCGGGTGTACGTATGTATTTATTTGGAGATTCCCGTAGCAGTCAATGTGTACTACTTGCTGCTAGCGTGTAGACACACCTGAAGGATTCTTAGCATACATAACAGCCAACGTTGTTGTCTTTTGGTCAATTCTCTCTCCTCCAGGCTCAAATTAACACAACATTCTATGAAAAGTATGCTGGTCATGAGGAAAATACTGAGTGTTTGTGAAATCAATGACACATGTACTTACATGCGAGAAAGGGAGCGACTGATGGAGAAGAAATTTCACGTGCGAAACAGCGTTAATCCCAATTTTACTGGCGAAAATTTCACAGCTGGAAAAATTCGTTTATGCGCACAGGACTCCCATCTCCACACTGGCGTCGACAAGTGTTGCCCTACGGTAACCACTTCGCAATAAAAGAAATGCACACGCAATGCGCACCATCACAAAGCCAGAAACTTAATTTGCAGCCCCGCTTGTTTACAATCAAATGTAAAGGAACTCCTTTTCTTAAGGAAGTGAGAGAAGACGTATATTATTCATAAAATAAAAAAAATGTTTTAGAGCTTAATTGATAATTGCCTTGATTATCATCACTTTCTGCGTCGCATTAGGAGCCCTGCAGATTTCCCTTTGCAATTTCTCGTCAGTGTGGCGAAGTGAGGCACGTTATTTATTAGTATTTTATTTATTTAGGAATACCGTAGAGGCCTCCTTTAGGTACTGAGTGAGGAGGGTAAAGAGGAAAATATCTGTAACAGTTCCACCAAAATCTATTAGTACAAACGTTGTTAAGGTCAAATAACTGACTGCAGTGAGTTAATTGTACACGCGAACCCTGTGCGGGTGTTCCTCGTCTGGAGTAAAAATAAAATCACCACAACAGACAAGATGTTTCTTAATGTTAAGTACTGTATTAGCAATAATTTTTTGCGTTAGAGGTAGTACATGAAATTGCACAAAGGAGTGTAGTGGCATGGCTAATCAGGGAACACTGAGCCATGTTCAAAGTGTTCATAACAGATGCTCCACGAACGGTTCTCCGGCACCTCTTTCTCCGGGATCTGTGTTCGAGGTTCCAGCGTTGCTGCCCGTTTCGGCATCATCGTCCGACCGGAGCTCTTCGGCGGCCTCCGTACGCGAAAGCGAAGACGATCCCCAATCACCGTGGGGCCTGCGCCGCGGACCCTTCGAGGTGGCGGACGTGGTGGTGCTGGTGGTCTTCCGGTCCTCAAATGGCGCGGGAGACGAGCTGGACGCGTTTTGCGACGACTGCCTGGTGGTCCAGATGAGCAGCAGCAACAGCAGGAAAGTGGTAACGAGCAGTATGACCACGTAGACGGCCAGGACGGGCAGCACCTGTGCGCCAGCGGGGGCCGACTCCCACGACGCGTCCGTGTAGTGACCTCCCTGTCGCCTGCCTTTCTTGTCCGCCTCCTTCTGGGCGGGTGGATGTGGTTGCGGGTTCAAGGGAACCACGTAGTCCTTCGCCGCCATTCTTCCTGCTCTTCATTCTCTACTTTCTCGAAATGAAGCGAACCAAGCGGATGATGATAATTAAAGACATTTATTGAGCTGAATAAAAAAAACTATCTCTTGATTTCGCAAACTTCCCACACAGGCATAATTTGGGTTCACTTCCTACTATACGAAATCCTGTAAGGTATTTTCGTGCAGGAACCGGAGAAGGCTCCTGCTCTTATTGTTGTCGGTCAGCCGCCTGGAAAAATCTTCCTTCCTTGTCGCCGCTAGTCCCACTTCCTGGAAAATCCGTGTCTTTGTAGCCCTTGTCCTTGCACAAGCCAACAGTAGTGGTGACCATCCACCTCTGCAGGCGGTGTGGAACACCTCAGACAGGTGCTTGGTCCCGCGTCTTCTTGAGAGCCCCATCGACACGTGGCCGACGGGGTAAGAGGCGCCCCACCCCTTATATTTAATCCCTGTATGGGAGGTGCCGTTGGTCCACGGCGCCTGTAAATATGAATGGTAATACTGATTCAGACTCAATAGGGGTAATCTTGGCATTTGACACTTTCTGATATATTTGAATAACGGAAATTTTTGGACCCCTTTACATATATCGTAGCGATGCCTGTGCGATTTCGGCGCACATTAAAGGACCGCTGGTGCTCTGAATTCCCTGAGCCCTCTATTACGGCGTCCGTCATAGTCACAGTCGCTGTGGGACGTTAAAGCCCAAGAAATCAAACCCTAATGATCTGAAGTCACTTTGGGACGTTAAACCCCCTAAACCAAACTAATGATCTGATGATCGACGTAGCATACCGAAGTTGGTGGGTCAGATTTCCGACAGGTGTTGCATAACCAGCGGCTTTCCATTCGATAAAAGTGTTCCATCGGCCTGTGGGTCAAGAGTCTCTGAAGCGAAATACTGACAAAAAGCTGTATTACCAAGCTGACTCTCTGCTAGCTGCTTTATTTACTTCAGCTATTGCAGCCAAGCGTCGCAGAGAAAGTGAGAAATGTATAAACTCAATGAAACATTACACACGGGAGAAAGCTCGAGTTCAGCACGGGCACAATCAATCACTGCGCGGTGGGTCGAGAGGAAGCCGCAGCCTAGGATGACATCGTGAGAGCAGGCGCTCAGCACAACAAACTCGATGGTATAGGCGACGGCATCGATAGAAACGCAGGCCGTGCAGGTTGCGATGGGATGGATGCGCTGAGAGGTGGCCGTACGTAGTGAAAAGTGAGACAGCGGTGTTGTCACCTTACGAAGTTTGCGGCGAAGGGCGTCACTAATCACTGACACGGCAGCACCCGTGTCGACGAGCGCGAGAACGAGGCGCCTTCAACAGACACCTCAATCACGTTAGCAGGAGGAAACAGAGGACTTATCGAGTGCGCAAAACACAGAGTTCTTGCCTCCGGAACTGCGGCATTCAGTTTTCCTCTCGGAGGGGATCTAGGAGGCGGAGCATCGGAGAAATGGAACGTTGGCGAGGTGAAGTCGAGCGGCGAGTGGGGTACTGGGGGCGAAGAGTAGATTAGCCAGAAGAGACACTAGGAGGGCGGCTCGGAGTCGTAGCGGAACGTACGCACGGCATCCCCAGAACGAGGGAATCGCTTACGGCAAAAGCGTGCGACATGGCCCGGAAGACCGCAAGAGTAGCATATTGGCCGATTGTCGTCGGTACGCCAAGGGTTCGTAGGGTGTCGGCAGGGTCAACAATACGGGGCTGGCGGCGGTGGGCTGGACGGCGGTGGAGCATAAAAGGCCGGGCTGCTACGGCAGGCGGCAGAGGTGGGCGAGCGCCGTGTACTGGCGACTGCTTCAGTATAGGTGAGCGGTGCAGCCACAGGGGGAGGGGGCTCTATGGTAGAACGGCACCGACGTGCTCCTGAATAGGACGGCGGATAGTGGGCGCGAGGGATGGCGCCAAGTCGTGAGTAGGGCAGATGGGGTCGGGAATGTGAGGCAGCAGAGAAAGCTGGCGGGCGACTTCTTCGCGGACGAAGGCTTTGACGCACTGCATGAACAGGGACTGCTCAGAAGACGAGCCACAAAGCGCCAAGCCAGCAAGACCCCTTGCAGGCGCGCCGGACTGCCGCGTAGATGTGCGTTGCTTTAGTAGTTCGTCGTGGTTTTGGCACAGCTGGATGACGGTAGCGACAGAGCTGGGGCTCTTAGCCATCAGCATCGGAAAAGCGTCATCGGCGATCCCTTTAACGATGTGGTTGTCTTTGTCAGTTTCCGTCATGGATGGGTTGACACGCTTGCACAAGTCAACGATATCTTAGATATAACTAGTGAATGTCTCGGCAGGGAGCTGTGCTCGAGCATGAAGACGTTGCTCGGCGCGAAGTTTCCAGACGGCGGAGCGGCCGAAAACGTCAGCGAAGCTCGTCTTAAAGGAGGACCAGGTGGGAAGATCGGCCTCATGGTTGCGAAACCAGAGGTTGGCAACGTCTGCGAGGTAGAACAGGACGTTGCTCAGTTTAACGGAATCGTCCCACCGATTGGAAGTGCTGACGCGCTCGTAGGAGGCCAGCCAATCGTTGACGTCCTGGTCTTCGGTGCCACTAAATAGCGAAGGGTCACGCTGGCGCTGCACCCCGGATCAGAGGACGGTGGTAGGGATGGGCTGCGATGGTTCGGTCGAACCTTCCGGCGTGGTGATGGGGACGTGGAAGCGTTCCGGGGACGCGAAGCGCAGGTCAGTTGGCGTTAGTCGAACGGCGACACGACGTACACACTCACAGGCATCGTTGTTGTTGTTGTCGCCTAAAATACGATGGCACATACCCACGGTGGTGGATTGGCCAGGGTTTGGTGCAGATCCAAAGAGGAAAATTCTCATCCAGGTTTATCTCAAGCGGCTCATAAAATGAGAAGACTCTGAGAGAAAAAGAAAATCACGAATTTTTCGAGAGCTTGAGGAAATCGGAATGAAAATCTAGGAAACAAAGCGGTGCGAGTAGAATAACTAAATTTTAAGAATTAATCAGAAAGAAAATAATTTTGAGAGGAAAGTAAAGGCATCGACAAGTTACCACAAAAATCTCCCGGTTTCAATGATATACTTGTGAAGAAGCTGATACACCTGCCTAATGGCATGGCTTTTGACGGTTGCACCGAAGGAGAGGAGGAGGGGAAGAGTAAACGGCAGTAAATGCCGAGTTTGGGCGAGTTGGTTTACCATGCTGAACGTAAAAGCGCAAAAAACAAGGACGAAAATAAGACACACAACACGAGCGCTCACTTCCAACTGATCTTTATTACATGCAAGAAACAGATTTTTATATACTCTCGATAATGCCTGCAAGGCATTACTACAGAGTAGTGAAAGATAGATGATTCATCGAGCGTCACACAGGGATAAACGTTGACGTGTTGTTCTCCGCCCCAAATAAGCTCAGTTCACTATGCAAGCTTAGCACATCAGAAAGCCCAGGAAAAACTGGTTGCACGATCAGGCATCAAAAGCCGTTCGCGAGATGCACGAAAGGTGTTGTCTACAAAGTGTCATTATCCTGTGGTAAATATTATATAGGACAAACGGGAAGATGCATAAATGAGCGATTGGGTGAGCATGACTGTGAACAGTAAAAAAGGTGGGCACATGAGCATTGATTGCCTAAAATGCAAAAGCAAAGGAAAAGAAGGAAAAGAGGGTTGTCGTCCTCTTTTTCACAAGTGCCAAATCCTTTACGGGAACAAATGTCAAATTACGCGCGAAATTGTTGAGGCGTTGGAGATAGCGCGAGCTGTGGATGACTGTGTAAGTGGTCCGTCAATTCTACTCTTACAAAAAGAGATGTCCTATCTTTTATCATTCATGTGTGACGCTCGATGACTCATCTTTCACTACTCTGTAGTAATGCCTTGCAGGCATTATCGAGAGTATATAAAAATCTGTTTCTTGCATGTAATAAAGATCAGTTGGAAGTGAGCGCTCGTGTTGTGTGTCTTATTCTCGTCCTTGTTTTTTGCGCTTTTACGTTCAGCATAGTAAACGGCAGCCCTAATTGAGCGAGAGGATTTTCCAAAAACTTAATTCTCTGCCGTGCAAACCGCCGGCAGTAGAGGATGAAATGATCTATCGTTTCAACGTCCCCGCATGACGCACATAGATTCGACGGCGTGAACCCAGAGCGGCATAAATATAGATTAAGGCGAGGAATCTTATAGCGCAACAGCGTCATGGAAACCTCACATTGTCTTGATGCGCAGGAACGTATGTTCAATGGGAATTTCAAATGTTCGAAATACGCTGTACCAAGGATGGGCTCATGGCTCAGGTAATGGTGTATTTGGTTACGTTCATAACGGGACGTGGTCAGAAGGGTGAGGTTCGGAACGACTTGGGCAACAGGCCCATTGATAGCTGATTTCGCTAAGAAATCGGTCATCGAATTTGAAGTAATGCCACAGTGCCCTGGTATCCACTGAAAGCGCACCTCTAGGGCATGACGTGATGATGATGAATTTTTATGGCGCAAGGGCATCTGAGGCCATAGAGCGCCATGGCATACCGTATTTTCAATTTTAAAGGTGGGGTCAAGGACCCATTTTTCAAGCTTTTCACCCTAAATAAGCCGAGCACCAGACCCGGGGAAAGCTTATACCCATTGTATCACCGGTGGTTACCCGGCGGCACTGAGGATCGAACCCCGCACCTCCCGCATGCAAGGCGGATGCTCAACCACTCGGCCACCGCTGCTGTCATGACGCGGCACAAATTACATTAGGGATCGGTACAGGCGACTAGTTTGCGAACTTTCTAGTGCAGCCAAGACTGAGAGGCAGTCCGAGAGAATGATAGTTCGAGAAATATTGCTGGGAACTTTTTGAAGGGCCAAACCAATAGCGAGAAATTAAGCAGCAAAAATTGGTGTATAATCAGGGACCCGGAGAGAATAACTCCATTCTAGTGTGCGGGAATAAACACCTACTGCTGCCGTTTCGCCTTGTTGAGAGGCATCTGCGAAAATTGCAACATGGCTCGAGTACTGAAACAGATATTCCTCCAGGAGACCGTTTAGCACGTTGGCAGATAAGTGCTTCGCATATAGCGGCAGCATATGGTCGAAGCAAACAGCTGGTGCAGCCTGCAAACTGCTGACGCATTGCACGGACCTAAGCAAGGCTGCAATTCGACAAAATGTGCTCAGTAAACACAAATTGAGGCAGTTTGTAAAGCGGCCAATGTTTATCTAGAAACAATGCTGCGTTAGTAAAAAAAAATTGGAGGAGCCACTACAGGCATTGGTGCGCACTGTGAGAAGCTGGAAGCCAGAGTTCAAGTCCCGTATGCGAGCTTCCAGAATGAGGACACAATTTGCCACTGGTTTTGGTAAACCCAGGCAAAGCCGTAGAGCGCGCTTCTCCAGAGGTTGAACCAAAGGTTGAATTTTGTATCTAGGACAACTGGAGAAGAGAACGCACCGAACTTCGAAATTGGTCTTACGTTAGTCTTATAGAGAAATAAGAGAGCGTCTCTGCGCATACCAAATTTCTTATTGCTGATTCGCATCAGGCGACCGAGAGCTTGCTCACCTTTGAGGACTATACTTGTGATATGAGGTCGCCAGTCTAGATGAGGGTCGTAAATTACACCTAGGTACTTTAAGGACTCAACTTGCGGAATTTGGGTGCCACAATACTGTAGACAGATATAAAGAGGGGACGCTGGAGGAAAAATGAGAACGGAAGATTTGCTCACGTTGAGGATTTAGTGTAACTTGCCCAGCCATACTTCCAGTGCATGGAGGTAGGCATGCAAAAGCTGGTAATGTGAGTGAATGTCTCTAGCTGAAGAAAAAACGCAATGTCGTCCGCATACACATACACTTTGACGTCACCCTGAATTGGTATGTCTCCCATAAGAATATTAAAAAGTAAAGGAGACAGTACCGAACCCTGAGGCACACCCCTAGACTGTGAAAAAGTCTCGGAAGTAAAGGAACCGTCAGAACAGAAGAAACGCTTATATTTTAGGAATTCCTGATCCCATGCAAGAATGTAAAAAGGCGGCCGAATTTCGTCAAGCTTGTTCAATAATATTGAATGCTCTACGCTGGCATAAGCTTTAGCGATATCCAAAGCGAATAAAGCCGCGAACTCTTTCTTCTCCATTGCAATCCTAATTCTGCTTTCCAAATCTAAATGTGCTATCCAAATCGAGCACCCCGGACGAAACTCTATCTCGGAAGCACTGAAGGCTTGTATTGCAAGGACTTGATCTGTAAGACGGCTGTGAACAATGCGTTCAATAAGTTTAACTACATTAGAGAAGAGGGAAACCAGCCGAATGTCCTCAATTACAAAACCCTTTTTTGGATCTTTGAGAAGTAATATTATTTTCGCAATTTTCCATTAAGGAGGGAGCCAAACTGTCTTCAGGGACACATTAACCATATATATCCAAATTCTTTCACAAGAGACTTCAACATACCGATAGAGATCCCGTCGCATCCGGGAGCTGCACGTTTGAGACCAGTAACAATGGAAAATATTTCAGAGGGTGTAACCGCAGTGAAGTCTGCGCGCGGAGGGGGTAGAACGAATGGAACCACCAAACGCGCTTGAAAGCGCAGAGCAAGGCCTTGTGCTATCTGGTCAAGTTGTTTTTTTGCATCCTTGGGTGTTAACACCACTGACTGTGTAACATGAGAGGACGGCGTTTTATTTTTGCGTTCTATGAATCGGTACAAAGCTTTACGGTTATTAGGGCTTGATAGATAACTGTTCAAATTCGCATTGTACTCCTCCTTCGCCTTACCAATGGTCCTTTTAAATGAAGCCGCGAAAAGTTTGTAATTTATCCAATTCCGCGGGCAGTGGTTATGAGAGAGGTTTTTCCAGGCAGCTTTCCTAAGTCGATATGCTCTCTCAGTCATCATTCCACCACAGGGAGGGCTGTTTGTTTTTAACCTTAGACTGCATCGTGAACACGGAACGCTCAGAGGCCCCTAACACAGAATAGAGAACTTGGTTTGCGCGATCCAAGTATCAGATGACGCAATGGAGGAGAAAGAGGATTGCACAAGTTTTTTGAAAAGTGTGTGGTTTACGAATTTTTGTGGAGAAGCAGTCGCCCTTAGGGGAGAAGCTGTTATTGTGAAAGATATCGGAAAGTCGTCACTGGAAGTACCACAACCCACTGTAGATCACGAAGAAACCTGCACCTAGTTCACAGCCAATGTTAAGTCAATGACAGACCGAGAGTCGGAATGCAAGAAAGTAACTCCTGGACTGTTACAGCAACGAACGTTCCTTGCCGACATTCATGACCAAAGAAGCTGTCCACATGCATCAGTACGAAAACCCCAAATTACGTGATGAGAATTGAAATCACCAACGGCGGTTCAGTGAAAAAACACCTTAACTGAGGAAAGAACACAGTGCAGAATGTGCGACTTCCCTTAACAAGTTAGATTTTCTAAATGCTTCCCAGTTCGCCTGGAAAGCATGCTTTCACTCAAATCTATGTTCGAAAGGCGGCGAAGTCTTATATGTTAAGGTATTAGGCCACTTTTAAGCCGAATTATATTGTTAAAAGCCAATTTTTAAAGCTTTATTAAATTATAACATCGATTCAATTCTGAATGGGCTGCTACAAAAATTATATTCTTCGTTAAAACCGTTAGAGAGAGGCAGCCAAACTTTTAACGCCTCTGCGCATCTTCCGATACCAAAACCAGCGTTTTTCAGCAGAATACAACCTTTTTTTTTCATTGTTAGTTATCTGTTGTTTTATTTTTTAGTTTAGACTAATATTAATAACTGCGTCTTACCCTATATGACTATTTTTATTTGTATTTAATAAATTAAAAATACTAAGACGCATGGAACGCGTTGAATGGCTATGTCAGGATACCAATACTGGAGTTTGGTTTATATGATTACATGCGTCATTTAAAACATGGTAACCGAGGTGCCCTAGGAATTTTTAAGGACGTTGAGATCAAGCCAGGTCAGCACGCACAAAAAGCTGGCATGAACGGCCAACAACAGCCTATCTGAAAAGTCTTTCTTTCGGACTATTGGTGCCGCAAAAAACACGTGAAAAAAGTCTGCTGCCACACGAGCTCAATAAAAAGAAGCAATACAAGGCGGTTTATGGCATTTGTATTTATTTCTTACCGTCTGTCGTTTATCTCGAAACTGAGTCATTCCTTCTTTCGCGAACAATCCTAGCTTCATCCCTATATATATATATATATATATATATATATATATATATATATATATATATATATATATATATATATATATATATATATATATATATATATATATATATATATATATATATATATATATATATATAAAGCTGCAAATAAGTGAAATCGTGCAATTTGTATTGCTGCTTTGTATTACTGCTTTATTACTGCACAAACTGCCTATAATAAAACCACTGTTTTTTGCGATTTCACTATTACACAGTGGCAACTTACGGTATAATAATTATTGTTCATTGCACACCTCTATGTGCATAACTGGACTAGCAATTTGACACGATGTACTAAAGTTGTGAATGCTGGCTTTAGATGCATATTTACTACTTTTCTAAGAATAGGGATGAAACAGCCTTTTTCTCATCTGTTTTAACTACTTTATTAAGAAAAAGGTATTTCCCAATACAGACAATTCACCGACAGCGGTTGAAAGCTATTTCTCCCATGTAATAAAGGTTTTATTCATTCGTTCGACTGCTATTTAAATTTTTTTCCAATAAAATGACCTCAGGCCTTAATAAACTTTATGCACAAACTTTGCGATACTGTCTTTAGCAGTGCTCATATGCATTGGACAGTACTAAACACTACGCTCCAGACCAGTGTATCTACGCCAGGACGTGCAGCAGTCAAACATAAGTGCTAGAAGTGCTTCCTAAACTTAGCGTTCGCAGGCAGAGCTTGGACACGATCGCTGTGCTCGCGCCATTGGCGTTCCAACAAACATAAACCGCTCGCTTGCTAACAGATAAAATACACTGAAACTTATCGACAGTTCCTTGGAAACTAGTCAACCGAATGCAACAAGATTTCGTGTGTTTTCTGGTACAACCCCGTCGCATTTGCCTGCATTTCCTGTTATAGGGTGACCACGAGTGGGTCATGCGGAACATGGAAAGACGGCATTACAAATTCTCAAAACTACAAAAGTCCCTGGCGCCTGGATGACAGCTGAAGCATGATATGATGTGGACAAGCAAAAGAAATTTCCAGAAAACTACCAAACGTCAGCCAAATTTGAGTGCGCGTGCTGTGTCGAAGTGTCATAAGTGCACCTTAACCCTCTCCAAATTTTAAGAGCAGTTTAAGATAAGAACTCAGCAATGTAAAAAAAGGTGTAATGGCTTGGTTCATCAAGTGCACAGAAGTAGACCGTTGGTCCAGTTGTGGGACACTTGAAAATTACTAGCTTTCAACTTACAGCGATTTCAACATCCACCTAGAAGCAATTTATTGGTTTATTAACATTCGTTGATAAAGCTTTGTACAGCCTAAGCGATAGTTCCTGCATACAGCATTTAGAATTAAATCTGTGCGCATGTTTCTTCATTATAATTTTTATTTTTCAATTTATTCACTCCGAAGCTGAGTCATATTACTGATGTGTAAGTCTAACAAAATTTAGTTCTTCCAAGTGTATCAGTCACTAATAAATGATTTTATCATTCCATTAATGAAATAATTTTGTTTGGAGGGCAATTCAATATTAAAGGAATATCTCTTCGTGGAATAATTTGTCATTGCCTAGATCCTTTTTAATATCATGTAGTGGGTACTCTCCTAATACCAACGGCAAAATTCTCCCTTCTCACACATTAGAAGAATGAGAGCAATGCGGGCTACTGTCTCGCCGCCTCCTACGGCCAGGGACTCGAGGAACACCTCTTGCAGCGTGTACTGCACAACCTTGGACGATACACTGACGCCCCAGCAGCGGAATCCAATGTCGACGCTCCGTCAAGTACCCCGCTCAAGTTCCATGATCTGGGAGCATTTTAATCTGATTCGCGTAGCCATGACGGCGGAAAGAAGCCTGTACTGCAGCCCGCAGCAAGGGGTGGGGCGCGGCGACGCCTGTCATGGCTGCGCCGCCAGCACCGCGGCGGTGACAAACTCGTCGGCCGAGTTGCACTGCTGCAGCCGACCCTGCCAGGAGAGCAGCTGCTCGAACACGGTGCGCTCCCCCCGCGCCCTCGGCTCAGGCACCTCGGAGCGCAGCTTGTGCAGCACGCTGTCCAGCACCGCGCCCAACCACATCACGTTGCCGTAGAAGCGGGGTGCCGCACGGCCGCTGCACACGGCGCCAAGATAGATAGAAGGCGAACAGGATTAGCTGCACTCTAAAGCCGGAAATTGGTAAAATGGGGTTAACTGCATCACAATTCAGTGCTCTCGAGGAAGAGTTATTCCGCGGGGAGGCTATGACTGATTTCCTATTGTAGTTAGTCCATTAGGGAGTAATGGTTCCTCTTAAAGAGACTGCTGGTTATAGCCATACGGTTTCCATATGACTAATCCCTGCAGCAGTGCATTTTGTGGATGCCCACTGACGTGTTGCGGGAACACTGCGCTCCGCTTATTAGGTGCGGTTAAGAACTGCTTCGAAGCTGGCGGAACTATAGGCAGGACATGGAAGCTTCATCGAGTACTTAAGTTCCTCATGAGACCAAAATATCTGAACCACGGCACCTAGTTTCGTCCAAACAGAAGGCCACAAAAACGATGTTTAGGAGACATAGGTTTTGGCGGCCTCGTTCAAACGAGCTCTGGGCGCTTCTTACTTTCCTCTTTAATAGCCGCGGTGGTCAAATAACCGTGGCCATTGTTCCATAAAACTGATGATCTAAACTTTCTTCCGTTCACATTCACGTCCTTTACTCAGTCCCCACGTGTAAGAAAGCAACCTAGCCATCATAACTCCTCAGTCTCCCGTCTCTCTTAACTTTTCTTCTTTCCTTTTGCTGCAGGATCAGTTGATGTTTATTGCTGCGGTTATAAAGAGTACGTTCATCTCATCGCCGTTGCCCGCGTTATGGAATCACGACGCAGTTGCTCGCTTTATACCTAGAAAGTTCAGTTTAAGGAAAGGACAACGCAGCGAGCTAAGGAAAGAAAAATGATAGGCGTAACGTTAAGAGACCAGAAGTGGGCAGGGTGGGTGAGGGAACAAAGTCGGGTTAATGACATCCTAGTCGAAATCAAGAGGAAGAAATGGGCTTGGGCAGGGCATGTGATGCAAAGGCAAGATAACCGCTCGTCATTGAGGGTAACGCAATGGATTCCAAAAGAAGGCAAGCGTAGCGGAGGGCGGCAGAAAGTTAGGTGGGCGGATGGGATTATGGAGTTTGGGGGGAAAAGGTGCCGCAGCTGCAAAGGGCAGGTTTAATTGGAGAGACATGAGAGAGGCATTTGCCCTGCAACCCATGTAGTCGCGCTGATAATGATAAGGAATCACGGCGATGCTTATCCCCATCCCCTATGTAAGACAATAGAGACTGGGTGTAAAATTCTCACTCATCTACTTTTAAAAAACGGGTCTCATCTTACCTGCAATCTGAAGTAGGACTTCCGAACGTGGCGTCGCGGTACTCGAAGTCATCATCGTCCCGTCCTTGTGAAAGAAAGCGCAAACAGAATTTAAGTAGCGCTCAGTGACACTGCAGATTCGCACATAAAAAAAGTGCATTCAAGAAGACTTCAGTTCTCTTTCCTTCTACAGTGAGAAGGAACAAACGGAGTAGCCGCGACAATGCAGCACGTATCCATCCATGAAATACATTTGTAAGACTAAGAGTGGCCAAAATTAAGAAATTATCGGAAGCGGGTATTCAAAGCGGTTGTGTATGGTTTAAGTTCAAGGAAAAAACGTTTAGAGGGCACAAACCATGCGAATACAACTATGGCTGTCGCTTCAAACGCAAGATACAAAAAACGCCACTTTCCGCTTTCCTAAATTTCTCGCTGTCTTTGAGCCCATGGAAAGCCACGCTAGTGCCCCCGAGCCACAGGAACCTTTACTCTGCAGTAATAAAGAAGTTTCTGCCCTCACCCACTCACCCTCTGCACGTGAAATGTGATCTCGTTACAGGGCACTAGCGAGAAAATGTAGAGCACCTTATGTACTTGTTGTACGCGACAGTTGCGCCCGAACGCCATCCGGTAGTAGTTGCTTCAAGCACTTCACTCAGCATGATAGTGTGTGCGGCAAAGCAGAGTTTAGATGAAGGCAGCAAGAAAAAACAAAGCTGAAGCGCATTTTGCTGTTTCTCATCATGGATTCCACGCATGAGCATTACCAGTGCCGCGACTCGAATCAACGGCGTCACGCGGCTGTACGTCGATACCACGCCGATCGATCGTGGTAGCATGCTATGAGGCATCAGAATGGGTGCGGTTTTTAAAACTGTCCTCAAAGAAAATTACGGAGAGCCTTACTTCGCGTTAGTTATTCGAAAATTATAGTATTCTAAAGGGTTGACAACGTGTTGACAACAATAATCAACAGGCATTCTTTTATTCGCTCGGTGAATCGGAACGGAGGGTAATCGACTCGGCATTCCAAAATTTCAAATAATCGTACAGCCGTTAATAACGAGGTGAAGGAGACAAAGGCGTGCCGGCGTGGCAGCAGAGCTCTTGCCTGTATCGAGGGCGCACGACAGGCACCCCGAGAGGTGCGCCTTGAGGCCCGCGCTCTCCACCGACACGGGATCCGTGCCCGGAGCGAAGCGGTACTCGAGGCTCTCGGCGTCCGTCGGGGCCACCAGCAGCTTGTCGGCGTCCACGCCGAGGTGTCGGAAGCCCAGTGCGCGCTCGGCAACCGCCATGCAGCACGCAGCCTGCTGCACCAGGCTGAGGCCCTGGACTGCGCTGCGAAGCTGCGACAGAAGGGAGACACGCACCACTGTATACCGGCAGCGTCAAGTAGGAGGAGCGGGAGAATGATAAAGTAATCTCGCGGGAAGAAAATTCAAACCAGTCCCATAACGTTCACACGCACCGTTTTCAAGCCATCTGATTGAAAATCAAGTGCGCTAGAATTCAGTCTACCGAAAGGAGTATTCCATTTAGCTTCTCCCATTGCAATTGTCTTCGCGTTTCATTTGACGCTGATTGCACCGCTGCCCGCTGACTTAACTCGAATCCTTGAGTATGTCGTGGCTTGCACTGACATCAGCGCCGCGGTGCGTCAGCCGCTGAATACGCGACCAAGCTGCACATTGTGGTTAGGACGGCTGAAGTTAGCTGACGCTGTGCAGCCGCCCTAGAATAGGTCTTGGACCAGCGGCATATACTGCGCGGCGGTAATACCTGTGTAAGCCATGCGCTTGATCATTCGTCTCAAGTACGCGGGTTGCTGTATATATGCAGCGGTAAAGGCTCAAGGCTCCGGGCATGGCTGTACTGATAAATTCCCGAAAGTAGATTTGCGCATGCGTCACGGTCGGGATATGCGGCCGCGTTTCGATGGAGGCAAAACGCAAAAAAGCGCCCGCGTGCTGTCCGATATCAGTGCACGTTAAATGATTTCAGGTGGTCTCAGTGAATTTTTAGATAAGTTTTTAGTAAGTATGCAGTTAGAGGAAGCCATGTCAAAGTACTTAATATATTGCCTAGATGCGATGATATATTCATTTCAGCTGCTGGTATTCCAAATAGAGTATTTCATATCAAATACGCCTGGCTCCCAATGCGTCCCGGGTGGAGCTTATAAGAGGCCATTTGTCTACGTCTTTATGGTGGACTTCTCCCTACAGTTCTAGATTTATACTCCATATGTCTGCCTGTAATCAATCAGTAAATCAATCAGTTGGTTTTATTTTTCCAGAAAGGAAGCTGGATAGTCTCCTAGGCTAAAGGCTGCTCAAGAAGCTGGACTAAGTGCCAAGAGACCACAGCATGACAGTAGCAGTCAGAAGGCACAGCTACAAGATATAGCCTATATGATTATCAAATATTAACTTTACAAACAGTTCAAAACATGAAATTACCAATGAACATTACGAAAGAGAACGTCCAAAAATCTAGTAATCGCATGCTAATAAGCAAACACACTCAAGAGAGTAAATTGCTTATTACAGTTCCAAGAACAAAGACCGAGTTCTCTGCGAATTTGTTGGGTAATATTGGAAACGTTGAAAACAGCTCACCATCATCTTTGAGAGCGGCTTGCCGGCATAGCACAATTGAAAGACGATGAAATGCCGAGTCAGGCAACACTGGTTTGTACCTAAAGCAGGAAGAAAGGGAAGCAGAGGACAGTAAGAATACCCACGTTGAAACCTGATTTGACGAGCTTCCACCACAATTACACCAACGACTCCTATTATTACTCACTATAATACAACACTGGCATTCTGAGGCTCGTCTATTACAGCTATTAAGTGAAGTTTCAATTCTAGCGCATTCTCAGTGGTCAAGGCGTTCGGCTGCTGAGCAGGAAACCGCGGGACGCACTCCCACCGCGGGGGCAGCACTTCGACGGGGATGAAATTCACAAGAGCCCTCGTCAGCGCCAAGGTGATCAATATATAACCCCCCACCCTCCACTAAGGCTGCCGCCTTTCTGCTTTCGCTAATTTATTCCCTCTCCCCCGTCCCTGCCCAATTTAGGTTTCTATGAAAAATTCATTAGATTTTTATCCTTAAAGCACACTGACCTAATCATAGACAACATGGTCCTATTGCCACCAAGCTCTCTGCGTGGTACCTCGTGCGCAGATCGAAATTAGTGAAATGGACACAGTCTACATCGTGGTGTTATGGACACTCTCGTCGGCTTATGGGCGCCATAAAACCGAAGGCGGGGCGTTCACACCGGCCATCTCGGAAGCCAGGCTGTCGGCCAGGGACTCGGTCGAGCTGCTCCTCTGGTCATTGCGCAGGAGCCACTCGGGGAAGGTGTCGAACACGCAGGCAATTCTGCGCATGACAGGGCGCTATCGCTGAGTAAGGGTATCGCACCATGGAAACCAAAAGAGTGTAGCACTACAGGCCGTGGCAGCTGCTCACTTATTCGTGTTTGCGGTTCAATTACTGTGGTTTTCGGCTGCTCAGTTGAAGTGCGAAGGTACGGTAACCACATTGAAGACGGAATTTAGATAGAGACGCCCTCAAATACGGCGTCCCTCATAACCGGCGGCTCTTTCTTGCACCGTAAAAATCCACAAACATGAGAAACTTATTCGTTCACCAATGCTTCCTTTTAACCTATGTCTCCAGTGCGCACAAAATGTGAAGACCCGTTTTGGTGACATATTTTCTCGTCTACAGGCAGCGGTATGCCGGCTTGTTCATCATTACATGTCTCCGATTGGCTCCCATTAAGGAAAAGAAAATATCTGCGATACCTACAACATGCTTAGTGGGTTAAAATGCTGCACATCAGCGGAAGTAATAGTGGAGATTGTTCTAGCTGCGATATGCACAGGATGTTCAAATTTTAATTTCTTTACTCAAATATCCCGACCAGGCTGTGGTAGATTTTAAACACTGTTAGGAATGGCAGGTGAACAAATTTTATCCTAAGCTATACATTCTAAGAACTAGTGCTCTCTATGCTAGAGTATACCGGATACTGTACTCTCTATAGCTGCATTCTACTCCTCCAAATTGACTAAGGAGTGAAACGCCTCCTTCAGCAAAGAGTACAACTACCACTGCACTCTCTCTACGGCCAGGAGGAGTTGGGCGATGTAATTTTTTTCCGCTTTTGCAATGCAGCGGAGCTGTATAGTCACCTACGACGCGTATCTCATGCAAACTAAGTCCGCCCTTGATTCCGCTGAACGTAAATGAAGAGCTCTCCTTTAGAGCTGCACAAAAGGAGCAATATGCCTGAGCAGAAGTTCTGAATAAGTACCATTAAGCGAAAACATGCTTTTACGTACATGCATGAGAAGTGACTGTCTTGTAACTGTCGCAATTTAACCGAAACATAGCGCAATCGCTAAGTATTTTACGAGCTCCGGAGCCGCCATTGTTATTTTGGTACACCTGTTACAAAACAGCGACCTTCCGAGGAAAAACGCTTCCTAGAAAAAAGCGATGCTTCAGTACAAGAAAAACAGCTCTGTCAGATCCCGTAAACCTTGTCGATTCGCCGCGTAACATCACTCTATATACTCGCTATTGCAGTGCTGATACGGTGCGAACGGTCCACCAGTGCTCAAGTGAAAGTTCACATCATTTTTAATGCAAAGATTTATCCAACAGCACAGCAGTTATCTTGTTCACGAAGGGCGAGGATTCAACATACAGTGCACCATAAAATTGCTTCAGAGCGAAGATTATCCGTGGCGCGCTGCTGCTGTCGGGACTTTTCATCATTTACTGAGCTGTGACATCTAACGCGGCAGCGATCTGTAAAGTTAAACGACAGAAGTTCATGAAACATACGCCAGAAGCGCCACGGAACTCATAATGAAAACATTTATATGTGTTCAAATGCAAAAACTCTCGTCCAAGTGATAGTGAAGAGGCAGCGCACCCGGCTCGCAACCCAAAGTCCCTCGGTTCGATTCCTCGCTCCGGCGCATTTTCTTTTATTCCCGATAGTATCGTAAAAAAGGGGTATATCTACTCCTGCAGAAGGCGTACTCTTGGAAAGAGTGCGGCGACTCTGGAAAAAGGAGTGGAATATGGGACAAGCGTATACTCCATCAAAAGGCGTTCCCAGCACTCCTTCTGTTGTTAGACTGTAGAAGTTCGTGAACACGTAGTAATTCAATTGCTGTCTGCACCATGCTGCAAAAAAAAGGTACAACGTATCGAACCTTTGGACTTCGATGAAGTTGGGCGTCTTGTAGCGCATTCCATGCCTCAAGGTGCTCAGCTTGCTGAAAAGTGAATAATAGGGGGCCCCATGCCACTGAGTTAGACAAACCCGTATAAACGGTCCGCTCATAATTGTTCAACACCGCATACTGGCTTCTGTTCCTGGCCTTGACGGCAGGGAACGCGAGTATATTCACCTGACGACGTCTGCACGAACCCGTTTACAGGCCGGACAGAGTTCGCGGTATGATTGCCGATCTTGTATAATACGCAAAACGACTATGATGTGTTGCGCTGTGTCAGTGACGCATGGTAAAAGTGCGAATTCCCCCTTGCCTTTGCAAAAAGCTAGCTACGCTATGCATCGCTATAAATCGGGCCCTCTGCCATATACGAGTCGTTACACGCAGTATAATTTAATTAAAAAAGAGAATTCCATTTTCGAAGTCGAGCCTTCCTCTACTTCTACACTTTTCTACATATTTTCAGTGCCGCGAACAGGGAGAAAACTTGAAGGAAGAAAAGTCATTTCAATAAATTTGTGAAAAATGAGGAATCCTCCTCAGGTTCTTGCAGCGCACTGCTGCAAGTTTAACCTTCTGCGGAAGCAAGCCACACCACTCGAATTCTTTTGCTACGTGCGCAATTTTTACGTTCGTAAACCAGTCTCTTTTTTTTGTTTCTAAATTATATAGATTTCTATTATTAAGATTCATGAAATATACATTGCTGCGATCTCTGCAGGTGAATTGTAAAGCAAGCTGGTAATATATCCATGACAGAATAGAACAGTAAAGACGAATAAGCAGAGCTAACCAACTTAATTTATCCGTTCTTTCTTTTTTTTATTTTAGGACCCTTAATGTCATTGGTAAACAAAGCTAACACCAAAAATGAGCCAAGGTTTTGAAGCATTGTGAATGGGGATGGTTGTCACAAATTTAAACAGTGAAATTATGCATTGGGACCTAACTCATACCAAACTAGAACGCGTCACTTGCACCGAGACAAGTATATTCCATTTTCACGCCTCGAAAGGTGCGTTTTGATATGCAAGTCAAGAAATACCATAATTTATTATCTTCAACCTTGGACCAGCATTGTTCTGTTCCAAGGCTCCGAAACATTACAGGCCGCTTAGGTCTGCATATGCGAAGTCACTCTTACAATAACCTACAGCACACTGGTGGCGATGGTAGTTCGAATTGTACCACATATCAACTGAATATGGCATGACACATGTTAAAAAGTTTCTCTTTTTCGGCTGCGATCTAGATGGAGAAATGCAGCCCACCGCAAAGAGGCCACTCCATCGTGAAAGAGGCTTCGACCGTATCTTGCTTGTTGCAAGCCATACTAAGCGCAGCTGTACTTGATAATCCACGGCTTAGGGACCAGAATCACAAAAAAGCAAGTGAAGTCTAGCTACTACTGCGATGTTTATCAGAATGTGGCACAGCTCACAGGTAGCACTCGATGGCGGCGGTGATGACCTCGACGCGCTGCTCCGAGAAGTGTCCCAGCACAGGCATCACCTTGAACACGGTGCGGTTGAGCAGAGAGGACACCAGGAACACCTCGCTGTGGCGTCCGTGGGCGAGCCACTTGGAGCGGCTTCGCTCCCTGCAGAGCCACCACGTTGCATGAAATGGAGAATGAAAGAGCCCACTTCAGATGACCACTCTGCTCGCTCCCATTTGTCTAAGCCTAAGCCCAAAAACAATTTTGAGCCAGGCTATTAGCTGCGCGACTGACAAATGAAACAGTGCGCTAAACGGGGAAAGTACCACTGCGCTTCCGTCTATGCCTTTTTCAAATACGCCCAGATTTGCCGCGCCACTCTAATTGGTAACCCAGAGAAATGAGCAGAAAAGTAGCGATAGTTTGGATAACATTGCTGAACTGCCGTTTGGCAATCTTTTCACTGGAAACCGGAGACCGTTGGCCATTTTATCAACACTCCCTGTTCCCTTTGTATACAATACATGCTTCCCCCTTGTGATACTTTATGTATTTCTCTTTCAAGGTGAATATATAAACATTTGCAAAAACTTGCTGGGCCAATAGGCGCAGTGTAAACATTCACTTTTCGAGTAGCAACATAAAGATCAGACTCGGATATAGACGATCATTCAACAGAGCAATGGCAATCAGCATTCAACAGGCGGCATTTCAGAGACCAGCAAACATAAGCACCGCTTCCAAAAAAGTAGAAACGCTGACTAGAGAGTTGAAATTGCTAACCAATCAGATTTCAAGTGGTCCTGCATTCCATACCTTAGACCGGCAATATTG